>PVHY01001124.1:0-173913 GCA_004024945.1 Uropsilus gracilis | reverse complement strand
GAAAACTTGGGCAAAACTCCCCATGAACTACAGTTCAGAAATCCATTTCTGGAAACATTTACAGATGGCCAAAAAAGGAAGGAAAACATAAACAGATGGGACTACATCAAACTAAAAAGCTTCTGTACAGTAAAAGAGACAACAGAAAAAACTAAAAAATGCCCAACCGAATGGGAAAAAATCTTTGCCCTCCACATGACTAACAAGGGTTTAATAACGAAGATCCACAAGGAACTAACACAACTAAACAAAAGCAAAACAAAAAGCCCAATCAAAAAAATGGGGAGAACTAAAAAGATACTTTTCCAAAGAGGAAATACAAATGGCCAACAGGCATATGAAAAACTGCTCAACTTCGCTAGTAATAAGAGAAATGCAAATCAAAAAACCACAATGAGATACCACCTTACACCGTTAAGAATGGCCCACATCCAAAGAACAGACAACAAGAATTGCTGGCGAGGATGTGGAGAGAAAGGAACACTACTACACTGTTGGTGGGAATGTAAACTAGTCCAACCACTATGGAAAGCTGTGTGGAGGACCCTCAAGTTAATGAAAATGGAATTACCATTTGACCCAGCAATTGCTCTCTTGGGAATCTACCCAAAAGAGACCTATATGTGGGTACAAAGGGACACCTGTGCTCGGATGTTTACTGCAGCACAATTTATAATTGCAAGGTCATGGAAGCAACCTAAATGACCCAAAACAGATGACTGGATGAAAAAAATGTGGTACATATACACAATGGAATATTACTCATCAATTAAAAATGACAAATTTGACTTTATAACAATAAGGATGTACTTAGAAGTAATCATATTAGCAGAAACAAGTCAAGAAGAAAAAAACAGAAACCAAATGACTTCACTAACATATGGGATACAATGGGATACAGTGAAAAAATAAACAAAAGACTTGGGGAAAAGTCAAAACAACCTAAGGACCAAATTGAAGAGCACAACTTTGAGCAGCAGGGAAAGGGTGGGGGTGATGGAGGGGAGGGAGGGTAAACCCTGGGGATTACAATGTTGTGAAATTTATATATAAATTTAAAAAATTAATTACAAAAAAAACAAACACTGGCTTTGACACAAACCTTCTATGGGAACTTCAACAAATTTCTTTGCAGATATATGTATTCTTCCACAGAAAGTGAAAGGTGTAAGAATTACTTGTACGCATAGGAGGGGCAAGTTAAATGAGAAATAGACATTAAGCAGTTTGCATAACATCTGGCACCAAGGTCACCTTTAGCCCCGGGGAACAACTCCCAGGTGGCCCAGTAAACTATGAACCCCACTGCTCAATCTGGAGCTGGCCTGTTCTCCCAGGACTGCTGGATAATTTGCAGATCCCCCAGCAAAAGGAAAGTAGGGTGGTTCTTATTTAAAAATTAAGAATTTACCCAGCTTTTTCCTGGCCTTTTTTCTGTCAGTCCTACAACCCACCTATAGATGAGATCATATAGTTCCTGTCTTTTTCTTTCTGACTTATTTCTGCTAATATAATTCCCTCTAGGTCCATCCATGTTATCACAAATGCTTCATCTTTGTTGGTTTTGATTAGAGAATAATATTCCATTGTGTAAATATACCACATCTTTTACAATCATTCATCAGTTTGGGGGCATTTGGATTGTTTCCATATCTTTGCAATTGTAAATAGTGCTACAATAAACATTTGAGTACAGGTGTCCTTTCAGATGAGTGTTTTTCTATCCTTTGGGTAAATTCCCAGCAGTGGGATAGCTGGATCGAATGGTAGTTCTATTTTCAGTAGTTTGAAGGAGGGCTGTTGGGAGGGAGTGGAAGAGGGGGAGATCAAGGGAAAGAAGGAGCATAGGAAAATGGAGATGAAGGCTCATGGGTGATGGGGTGGAGGGAGAACCCCAGGGAATGCCATGATGTAATATAAATATATGCATACATCCGCCCACACATCAATGTATAAACAACAAAATGATTAATAAAAAATATTTTAAAATAAAACCAAAAATAAATAAAAATAAAGCTAAGAATTTTAGCTCAGTGACAGCGGAGCATTCAAGCAAGCACAGAGTGCTCTGGTTTTCTTGGGATCCTGTGCAAACAGGTTGCACACTACATTAGTTGACTAATACTTGTATTTGCCTCTGTAAAAAGTCACTACAGACTTAGTGGCTTCACATAACACAAATTTATTATCACATAGTCCTGGCGGCCAGAAGTCTGACACATGTGGACTAAACTGAAGGAGGTTCAACGTGATCATCTATTTTCTTGCTTTCTTCAGCGTGTAAAGCTGCCCACCTGCCCTAGCTTGGGGTTCTTCTCCATCTTCAAATCAAGGTCAAGTCCTTCTCACATTGCTACCTCTCCAACTCTGGCTCATGTGTCTTTCTCTTGTAGTTTCAAGTGTGCTACTGACTAAACTATCTGGGTTCACCCAGATAATCCAGAATATTCTCCTTATTTTAAAGGCAGCTAATGAGCATCCACAAATTCACCTGTAACCTTAACTCTCCTTTGTTGCATGATGCATATTTACAGGTTGCAGGGATTAGGACATGGACCTCCTTGGGAGGACACTCTTCTGCCTACTATGCATACCCATGAACCAGCCCCAGTGGTTCTCAGGGATCTCAGAGGAAGACCCAACAATCCTCCAACCCACACACTCAAAACTATCACAGTCGTAGTGTGGACAGCAAACACCCTAGTCAGTTTGGACATACCTGATCCTGCTCCCAAGGCATGTACAGCTCCTGACTCCAGGCTGCATTCTCTTTCTGGTATGATCCTATCCCGCTCCTTTCACTTTTAGGTAGTCATAGGAACTCTCCAATTCAGAACTCAGAGAGAGAGAGAGAGAGAGAGAGAGAGAGAGAGAGAGCCCTAGCTGCTTCCACCTGCAGCTACAGATAATCATCTAATCCCCTTCCCCAACCCCTCAGCCTTTAATCCCAAACCCTAACCCACCAGTCAACCAGATAGTCAGTCCACCCTACCTCCAGGGAGAAAGGAGAAAGGATTATGGACCTCAGGAATGCTGGAAAGAAAGGTAATGTCATTACCAGTGAAATTCTGGAGCCTCTGAGGCTTTAGAAATTAGAGGTAGAAAGCAGCACCTGCCAGAGGCTCTGCCCTGAGCTACCCTGGAGGCAGGCCACAGTGTTACCATGGCAATGTGATAGCCCTGAAGCTGGAGATCTGGAGTTCTCTTTTCCTAGCTGCACCCAAATGCCCACTAGCTCGAAGCCCTCACACTTTTTCCTGGTGCCCTCTGTCTAATAGCCACCGAATATGCAGACAAGAATGATGTGATCAGGAACCCACTGGTGAGCTCCCACAGGCAACGTGACTGTCTACTCTCACTAGTTGGAGGGTCTTCCTTATTGTCCTGCCCCAAGGTGAGTCCCCTGACTCTCCTCACCCACACAATGATGTATTCTCTCAGTGACCTCCCCAAAGATGTCACTCCATTCTCCAGGCAAAAGACTTTCCAGATCTCCTTTTCATATCTTCAATTTTGAATGAATGAATGATATTTAATTCACTTGCCATAAGGTCATCTTATGTGTGCGGTTTGATGAGGTTTTACAAGTCTATATACCTTACGGAAGCTGTGTCCCATCAAGATTTGCCTTTCCCTTTTTCTTTTTCTTTTTCTTTTTTTTTTTGAGACTAGGTCTAGCTATTTTTGCCCATGGAACTTCAGGCTCACATTGCCCAGGGTACCACAGACTCAAGCAATGCCCAGCCTCGGCTTCCCAGGTAGCTGGGATTACAGGCATGTGCCATCATGCCCAGTTATTTTTTTGGAACTAGGTCTTGCTACTGGCCCCAGGCGGGACTCAAACCGCGATCCCTAGACCCAGCCGCTTCATAGGCTGAAGCTTATAGGCATGAGCCACCGTGCCCAGCCTCCCTTTTTCTCTTTTTGCCCCTGGTAGGTGATAGTGGAGCCCCAGATAAGAAGCAGTGTGGATGTGGAAAGGAACGGGGAGCACAGCATGCAGAGACTGAAAATGCTTGGTGTGTGCACCTAGGAACGTGAAGATGGAGCAAAGTCCTGCTTGGCTGAGATGCAGCCTTCCTCCCCTTCCATCCTGGGCTGCTCCAGTTTTCCCAAACCCCAGAAACAAGAAAGCAAGCCCCTGTTTTCTTGTTTGGCAAAGGCCCATCATGGGGTGAGGGTCAGAACACCCATGTTCTGTCTCCCTGGGTTTTCTCTTCCAGGTGGCTATGGGGCCTGGTCTGTGCTTGTGTTACAACAGTGTTGATATAATGAGTGACATTTTGATTTCCCCAAAAGTCAAGTGTCCTGGCTCTTGGAGGAGGAAACCTGTCCTTTCCACACAGACCCAAGGCCAAGATGAGACTAACAAAATGCCACATACCAGTTCCCTATCTTCCCTCTCCAGGTAGGGCAGCCAAATCGGCAAAGGGAGGCCCTTTGCAAGAAACAAACTCCAGGGACTGTCTCCCCACTGCAGAGCTGACAGGAGAACAGGATTGACTGCCAACAAGTCCAGTCCCAATAATTTTTATCATGATCCTATTTTATTTTTTTATTCTATTTTAATTCGGGGGGTTCCATCTCTTTTCTTCCACATGTGCATATGTTCCACTCACCCTCAACCCTGAATTACTAGAAATCTGCAGGGGTGACTTCTCCCCAAGGAGGCAGGAGACTCTAAGCAGGTATTCTGATCATCTGCCTGGTTCTCCAACTACCTTCCACTCTGGCTTCAATTGCAGTGTAAGCTCCCAAAAAGTCTTTACTGGGTGCCTGGCACAAGCTGGGAGCTCAATAAATATTTGAGTGAATGAATTATGAAATCCTAGAAACCACATGACTGTTTTCCTTCTAGTGACATCTTGCCCTTATACAGGCACTTAGCAAAGATTGGTCCTCTCTCAGCTGGGTGAAGTGGTAGACCAGAAGCTCGCTCTCAGAGCCAAGAGAGAAGCAAAGTAAAGGGTCAGTCAAAAGCAATGGAAGGGCAGGTGGAGATGGATTTGGAACACCTGCTTCTGGGCTCAGGAATGAAGCCAAGCAATGTCAGGGTTAGAACTTGGAAGAATAAAACCAAGAAGACAAGTGCAAAAGGCAAGTCCAAGGAAGTCTCCAGGGGCAGAGAAGGGCAAACAAATGGGTCCTGGGGCAAGACTCAAAGGCCCATTCACCTGGAGACAGTCCTTAGGAGTGGGCTTCCTCTCCAGATCCCCCACCCACCTTGCTCCTAATGCCAGTGCCAGTGGTTGCCCAGGCATTACTCTCTGTCTTTATCCATGGGTTTAATGTTCACAAAATGAATTTCCCAGCATTTCGATCTTATTGACCCAGACAAGACCTTCCTGACCCTGATCAGCTCTACATCTGGTTAAATCAGGCTCCGAGATGACACAAACTGACACTTCAGGGTGCTACAGCACAGTGCTGTCTATAAGTACAAATGGTATTACCAGACCACCTGGCTCAACCCCTAGACCTAACACTCATGGGCTTTGGGTGGACTATGTACTCTCTCTGTGACTCTGTTTCCTCCCTCTTCTATAAAATAGAGACAAATAATAATAATGTGAACTAATAGTAGATTAAAGTCTCTACACCTCAGTTCCTACTGAGGTCAGTCTTTGACCCTGGTTCCTGACATTTCCTATAATTCCTTGCAATTAAAGGGATTCTGATACAGAATTCCTGAATCCTTGAGAACTGGGGATGACAGGAGTGTCTCTGTATTTAATGAAGTGACTGGGAATGGACTCCTGAATGGGGGCTAGTCACTAGAAAGACCAAGTCATATTAGAAGCTTGGAATATTCAGCTCCAGCTGTCTCCACCAGATGCCAGAGAGAGATGAAGGATGGGGAGTGGAGTTAGTGATCAATCATGCCCATTCGGTGACACCTCTATTAAAATCCCTGAAGTCTGGAGTTCAGAGAGTCTCCTGGTTTGTGGATACATCCACATAGTGGGAGGATGATGTACCCCAACACTATGGGTACCTTCAGACCCTACTGATGTATTTCTTCATCCAGTAATTCATCTGGATCCTTTCTCACACCCCTAACTGAACAGATAAATGCAGAGTAAGTAACGAGTTCGGTGAACCATCTAGCAAATTACTGAACCCAAGAGGGGTTATGGGAACCCCAAATTATAGCCACTCAGAAATACAGGTGACACCTGTGTTCATAAGTTTGTGATAGCACTATTTACAATAACCAGAATATAAAAACAACCCAAATGCCCCAAACAAACAAAAGGATCAGAAAGCTGTGGTATATGTTCACAATGGAATATTATTAATCAATCAAAAAAGACAAACCTGATGCTTTTGTGGTAACATGAATTGACCTAAAAGGAATCATGCAAGTGGAAATAAGCCAGAAAAAGAGAAAGGAATACTGGGTAATTAATGTCATCTATATGCAAGATATTAGGAAAACAAATAAAAGGATGAGAAAAAAATAAAACTAAATTCAAACTAACAAACTGACAGAAGAACTAAAGCATAAAGCAAGGGAAGGGGAGGAAGGATAAAAGCGAGGGAGGGATGAACAATAGAGACTAATATGACAGTTCACAGGTGACATGGTGGTGGGAGAACCTCAGCTATAAAATGATGCAATATATATATATGTACAGTGAATTTAAAAAAATTAAAATAAAATAAAATAGATAAGGCAAGTCTTTAGATATTTGACAAAGAGAAAGTCTACCATATAATGTATAAAAATATATATAACATGCCCCTATTGATAATTAAAAAAAAGAAAGAAATACAGGTGACAACCTGGGTGTTCTTGTGGGATTGAACTCTCACCTTTGGGTCTGCACTAATGGAGCCAACTCAAGATAGACAATATACAAAGTGAAATGACTTATGGGATACCCCACAGGTGTCCCAGAGTTGGCAAGTGTGAGAAAAAAATCCCATACTTGTGGTGTCAGGAGTATGATGAGCATGGGAGAAAAGAAAATAGTGTGTTTAGCTCAGACAACTACCTAGTCCAGAAGCTATGGTGAAGAGTCATACAGGTAACAACACATTCCTGAAAACATGGCTCACACAGACAAATGTCTGCTGGTGTAATTTAGATTAGTTTCCAAAATGAGTTGAGTGGGAAAAACAACGCAAGGGCCTTGTTACAAAGGCAGGAATTGTTTTTTGTGGACATGAACAGACAGAGAGGCACTGTTTCACCTGGGCACATTCTTGTTTTCAATACTTCACCAACACCTCCCGGTCTTGGGTGCACGTCTAAGATGGCAGGGGAGCTGAAGCAGAGCTCCACAGAGCTTTCCAGTGTGTGCAAACCCACCCTGTTCAAGCCACAGCAAAACCCTTGTGCAGAGCCAGAGAGTACAGCTCTGCTTTTTATCAGGGTGCCATTTCCATCAAGACTGACAGAGCTGCCCTGCCCAGCAGCGGACAGATGTGAGCTTCAAAAACACAAAACTCTGTGCAGGGGACAGTCTTCCTATGGTGCTACTGCTGGACCCCAATCACCTGGGAGGAAGCTGCAGAATGCTGTCCACTTAGTGTAACTTCACACATCCTTAAACAGCAAATTAAGGGAGTTACTGCTCCCCAAAATGTGCTTCCTTCTCAAAACATGTTTGTCAGGGAGACCTGCCCTCTGAAACAAGACACTGGACCTCTGCCCCTGCCACCCTCCAGCTTCTGCAAGAAGGAAAGTATAGCATGCAAGGTGCCCCTCTCAGTGAGCAAACCTGCAAGGGCTAATGTCAAAGGCAGGTGTGGCATCTGGATACCTGGGTTCGTAGTTTGCACAAAACACATATACTCTCTCTGTTCCATAATTCTCAACAATCAGAGAACACCAGTTCCTCCCCTACCTTCACTGAATGTTGGTGTGGTTCAATTAAGAAGGGCAGTAGCAACAAGTCAAGGCCTGTGTGAATGCTTACTGTTATAGCCGTGTTGCAATCTATAAGATGCACACTTTCCTTGGCATCCTTCATATTTCCCCATTAATTTGGAACAAACATGTATTGAGCTGGGCCTGTGTTTGGAGTCTGACTTGGGTGCAACGTCACAGCTTCATTGTTACCCAAGGCCAAGATCAAGGCTAAGGACCCTGCAGTTGTCCCAGTACTCCATTTCTTCCTGAGGATGATTATTCCAGTCTCTAGACTCTGCCCTCATCAAACTGGCTTCTCTCCCAGTCCCTGGCAAGGTTCCTCCAGCATTCCCAGGGGTTAAGAGTATATGGTACTAAATTTAAGTTCACTTTCAGGATAATTCCAGGATTTACCCTCCAGCTCATCACCTGGCCCACTGCAATCAGGAGCCAAGTCAACAACCTCTCACAAGTAACTGATCTCTCAATGTGCGGGTGCCTCCTAATAGTTCCCCTGAAATCTTCAGTCTGTTCTCAACACAATAGCCAGTAATACCTTTGAAAATGACAGAGTATATATTACTATTCACTCAAGCTCCCCCCATGGACCCCCATTTTTCAGAGTTAAAGCCACAGTCTACAAAGTCTTGCTCTGCCATTCTTATACTCAGTTGTACACTGCAATCACCTGAGAACTCTAAAAAAATGTGAATCAGAGTGCCATCTCTGAAAACTCTTATCTAATTGGTCTGGGATATATCTTGGCATCAGGATTATTTTAAAACCCTCACAGGAGACCAATGTGCTGTCAAGTTTATTTCCTCTCTGACCTCATTTCTAACTGCCTTCTTGCTGCTCTGTTCTAACCACATGATCTTCCTTCCTCTTCTTCAAACATTTCAAGTACACATCTACCTCAGGACCTTTGCAATTGTTTGTCTATTGACAAAGTCCCCCCTCAAACCCTCATCCACATGGGTCTTTGCCTAAATGTCATCAACTTATTGAAGCCTTCTTTTACATTTCATTAAAAATTCCACCTCTCCTCATATTCCAGGATGTTCCTATCTCACTCTATCACCTTATATTTCTCTATAACACTTATCACCATCTAACAAGCTACACAGATAACAGATTTCTTATCTGTTATCCATCCCTATCCAACTAGAATACAAACTCCCTGGTGGCAAGGATTTCTCTGTTTTATTCTCTGCTCCAGCACAGCGCCTAGATTACATTGATACATAGCAGCTACTGAGTATATATCCTTTAAATGAATATACTCTTCTCTCACTGTTGAGCTTCAGTTACTCTTTGATCCCTAGAGTCCAACTGGTTCCCCTAGAAAAGTTACACCAAGTTACACAGCATACAGCAGGTGCCCATTGAAGGTCTACAGAACTGAACTGAACTGAATTCTCCCCAGCGAAGAACATAATCCTCAAACCAGATGCAAGATCTTTCCTGAAAAGTCCAAATACAAGTTTGCTGTGGTTTGCAGCTTTAAGAAACATTTGAAATCAAGGAGAAAGACAGGAAAAGAATTGGGGGGTGGGGGGGCTCACAAAAGTTAATGAGATTTTCTCAGCTGTGGTATGTGCCCACATTTTTAATAATTAGGAGTAATAAAAACTCTAACTGAACCTTAAAGGAACATCTCCTGTAACAAAGAGAAAAGTCAAGACAGACTTCTTTGTCGGGTGTAATGACTGTTAGCCCCGGAAGACGGATGTACTTTAAAAAACTAATTTACGGGAAAAAAAAATTGTTCATAAAAATGCAACTAATTGGGTTAAAATGACTTATTAGCAGAAATGTCAGATGACTCTAGTGCCCTTCAGGAGTAAATTAGGTTATTAATCCTCAAAATCTCTAATGGAAGAAAGCCTGCCCCGCTTAGCAGATAGAGAAACTGAGGCTGAGGGAGTGGGGGCGGGGGGGAGGTGCAGAGGAACGCACAAGGCAGACCAGCAGGACAGATCCCGGTTGAAGCAGGAAAGAGACCCAAAGTCCAGCCGCCTGCTCCTGATTCTGGCCCCAGCACTTCAGCACCCCTCTCCCCCATGCAGCTCTGCTCACCCACTGGGTCTGAGGTCAGGCAGGGGCCGGTCGAGGGGCAGGCGGTCACTGAGGTAGGCGTTGTAGCCGTAGTACTGGAACTGCTTCAGGGCCACGCGCCGGCCTTCGGGGCTGAGCTCCTGTCCCCAGTGTGCAAACAGAGAGGAATCTGTGAAGGGCTCAGTGTCTGCCTCCTCAGGCTTGGCAGGAGCCTCTGGAGAGAGAAGGGACAAGGAGACAGTGGGTCAGAGTGCATAGCATCACAACCCTTCCCCCTTCCTTGCCAGGGAGGGTAAAACAACCCGTCAGCCGCTGCCAGCTGAGACCGGGCTAGGCTCACGCCGTGAAATGAAGAAAACTTCCTTTCACTGTTTTATCTGGCTTCAGAACACTGAAGACAGAACTGATGATGGATGCCCGAGAGCAAAGAGCAGCTTCTCCATCCCTCCAATGTTTCCCTTAAGGAACTTTCCTTAGGAGTTACCAGCAGTGTACAGTAAATGCCCTGCCCGCCATTATCTCACAGAAACTAATGTTTTACCCAATTTTCTTATATCCTAGCCATTAGTCTTCCCTAGTTAATTCATCCTAAAACATTCTTTTGGCCTCCTTTCCCCCCCTTACCTAGACCCTATAAAAGGCCTAGTAATTTACCTTAAAGTTGCTACCAGTCATGCTTCTTGTAGCCTGCACTCTTTGACTGTGTCAATCTCTCTCATTTGTCCTTTCTCGCAACTTTGCGCCCAGCTCTTTACACAATCTTAGCCCCATCTTTGGAGAAGAGGGGAGGAAGACAGGAATTATCTTCCTTCCCCAGATCCATTTATCTCTCCACATAGCCATTCATATTCTGAACAATCACTTGCAAAAATGTTATAGAAATACACCCACAGCTGTCAAGAAGCTGATGATGAGACCACAGCGCCCCATGGTTTCAAGTCAGAACTCCTCCTTCCCCAGCCTGCCTCCCTATCAGAGATGCTGACCCCAGCCCTGGTGCTGGGTTTTCCATTTCTTCCCCCAGCTTTCACCCCTATTCCCTGCCACTCCTGAGCCTGTCCTGTTACCAGGCCTCTAGCAGGCATCTGCTTCTGTGTCTAGTTCTTGGTAGCCTACCTCCCTTTCCACTACCTGGCCCTGCTCTGAGTTGCCTGTTCCACTTAGTGACATTCATTTGGCTACAAAGAACTCTCACACAAGACTGCCTAATGCTGCTTCTAGATTCTGCCCCCACAAATAGGGAATCAATTGACATGGCAGATGGCTCAAACATCCCAGACCTCACATACTCTGGGCACTGCTCCCTAAACCCTTTACTTTGTAGGGGTAGTCTCCATGCCAGGTTGAGGGGTTCGTAGTTCCCTGGAACTTCCCAAGAAAATGGAAACAACAGTACTACCTTTAAGGAGCAGAAGCTTTGGACTGACAGGCAAGTTCACGCCTTACTGGCTCCATAACCATTAAGCAAACACTCAACCTTTTGATTTTCCCATCTGAATATTGGATAATAATTTTTATCCACAGAGATTTGTGGTGATTCCATGTCATAGTAATATGCAAAATATAAATATCTAGAGCAATATATTTCAGAATAAATGAAGACCTAACAGGTCTTTTACAGTGGGTAGGTCTTGCCAGGATACAGGCAGATGGGTCAAGATTTTAGAATTAGTCTCTAGGAATAGTATTCACATAAACCTTTCAAAGTGAGAAATCGGAAAACCTGAACAGAGAGGCCCAGTCCCACTGCACAGTGCCTGCCAGACTCATAAACATGATGATGCAAAAGAAGGAGTCAGGTACCTGGAATGAGACAGAGTTCAGAAAGAAGCAGAAGCTAGCTGGCTGTGTGGAGTCAGGGTGCACCAACGTTAAGTGACTTAAAGATAGAGGCTGGAAAGGGACAAGAAGCTAAAGCCCCAGCATCATCAAGGTTGGGGAGCCTGAGAGTCACAAACCACAGCTCTCACTATCATCTCCTCTTGGGGGACTCCCACAAGAGCCATTCTGAGAGAGGGAAGGAAGCCTGGAAACAAAAGGGGACCTTTGTGATACCCAAGATCCTCCTATCACAGAAGGTAGAGTCGCTGTCACAGCAGGTGTGTGAGGCTATCATGGAGAGAATGGGGCTATCATAGTTCCCTTCAAATCAGAGTCCAGATCCTGAAAGCAGAGTGAGCATGCTGATACTGCAGTCCTTAGTGAGAGATGTCAACAGCACTGTAAGTGTTGCTGGTTGCACTGGTGCTGGGTGCCCAGCTCTCCTGGGTGCATCCTGGGGAACAACCCACATTGGAGGTATGTACAGGTCTGGGTTAACTGTCATAGCTAATACTTGGTAAGTAGTTACTGTGAGTCATGTCTGCTGCTAACCTTGCTCAGATGCCAACTCATCTGCACCCTCTGAGGAGGGATCTAGGATCTTCTCCATGTCACAGAGAATGAAAGTGAGGCACAGAGAGGATAAGAAACTGGACCAGGTTCATTCAGGCGGAAGGGAAGTGGTCAAGACTCAATCCCAGGAAGTCTGTCTCCAAAAGTAGTGGTTCTAACCACTAAGCTATACTGCCACTACCTGGCAATAGACTGGACATGAATACCAAAGACAAACACATCACATTGTCTTGGCTACCAATTTTCCTGCAGAATATGGAAAGAAACTCATACACATAAGACAGGTGGGTATCCATTAAGGGGTACGATGCAAACAACGCATGCATTTCTATGATACAACCAGAGATTTTAGAATAAGGCAATTGGTCACAGCTCCATCTTGGTGCTCAGGGTATACTTATTTTCCCCTCCTTGGCAAGACACAGGGTTTGTCTACTCTTGTAAGTCCTTGTTATCTAAAAAGATATCTGACTCACTCATTTGGAATGGGGGGGGCAGTAAAAGTCTAAATCGGCAAACCAACTGAATCATATAATATTTAACAGAAACGAAGTTTTACTGCTCTCACATACCTAAATGGATATTACCAAGTAAAATGAGATCAGTTAATGAAAAAATTATGATTCACAATTAGGTCTGCATTGCATAGTAATGTATTATAAACATATTGGGTTATACCACATGCTCCTGTCTTTTTACTGTCATTTATATGGATACGAATGACAGCTTGAAAGTGGGTCCTAACTTATCAGTTAGGGTAGGACAGCAGGAGGAGGTATCAGTTTGTTGAATTCTTGCCCAAAGTCATGCATGAGGGAATCCATGCGCCATTTTTAACAAATCACTAAATAAGTAACTCACTCTAGTTATTCGACAGAAGGAAGGTAGCCAGAGATGAAAAGGTTAAATGACCAATCCAAGGTCACTCACTTTGTCAGGGGTACTGAAGTCTGGCTTCCTTCCAAGGCCTCACTCTTTCCTCTGCACCACAAACACCAAACTAGTCAAAGGGTCAAACCTGGGCACCACTTCTTTGGTGAATAAAGTTTTATTGGAGTACAGTCACATCAAGTTGCTTACCTATCATCAAGAACTGCTTAAGAACTAAGAGGACAAAGGTGAGTAGGCATAAGAGAAACCACATAGCCTGCAAAGTCAAAAATATGACTGGCCATTTAACATAGTGGGGACCTCTGATTTTCAGCCTGCACATGACATATTTTAGGTACGAAGGCCTTGACACACCTAATGTCATTCATTTTCCTTTCTTTCCCAAAGGATTGGATAAGAGCACTGGCTGCAGTCAGAGTCTTAGGGCTTATAATTCAGTTCTATTGTTTTCCCAGTTGAGTCTAGTTTATCCTGCACCTCAGTTTTCTTATCTGGAAAATGGAGTAGAGAATAAAAGTATTTCCTTCATGTCCCTGAGTGTTCAAGGAATGGCCCACATAAAGAGCCTGGACTGGTGCCTGACACAAAATTAGTATTAGCTCAATAAATGTCAGCTACTAAGGACTCATGAAACTCCTTGGTCCCATCAGGGTACTTTTCCACCAACCTCTC
This sequence comes from Uropsilus gracilis, assembly GCA_004024945.1. Taxonomy (NCBI): domain Eukaryota; kingdom Metazoa; phylum Chordata; class Mammalia; order Eulipotyphla; family Talpidae; genus Uropsilus; species Uropsilus gracilis. The sequence continues at coordinate 160,040 of PVHY01001124.1, read as the reverse complement.
TAGATGGCCTGTCCTGAGGGCTCCAGCCCTGCTGTCTAGCCCCTAGATGAAGGGGCTGCATGTTGGTAGACAACTGGTCCATCATAATGAATCCTAGATCAGCCCCTGCCTCCTTGCAAGAAGAAAGCAACTTCACCAAGGAAAACACTTTCTGATATAATTGGGGCAACAGGCAAAGAGTCTTGAGGGAAATGCAGACCCCCTATGGGGATGAAGATGTATCTAGACACATGTGGTAATGGGCCAGACCCATTACTGTCTCTCACTCATGGGCAAGGAGGCTCTCAGGAGTGGTCCCAGGGTTCAGATCTACTTGGACATGCCTGACCCACTGACAGGGTAACTCCAGAGAAGTATATGTCCAGTGAATTGAGGGATCTCCTAGGAGAGCTGGTTCATGGCGGAGATTGAGCAGGGTACAGTAAACTCAGAACTGGTGGTAGAGCCAAAGTGTGTGGAGAGTTCTGAGCACAGCACTGACTGGTCACCCCAGCCCATCACTCATCTGCCTCGTAGGGAACCCTGAAAGAGCTGTTTTAAGAGTGTCCCCTGTGGAGCCCAGGAGCACTGTGTAGCTCAGACAGGGAGCATCCTCCATCTTCCCTGACTAGCCATGAATGAGGCAGTACAGGCAGGAGGGGAGCAACTAACACCTAGCAGGATCTGCGGAGGCTGAAGGGACATGACCAGGCTACTCTCCTCTCTAGGGAGAGGACCTGGGTCCCTTTAATGACTGTTTTCCCCTTGTAATATAGTCCCTGCTATGCCCAGAAGACTCTGACAATCAGCACCCTGGAGCCCCTACAGCTCACTCCACCATTGCCCCCTAGTTTTCAGCATGCACTCCAGTCACACCTGCCCTGTCCTCCTTGGACTCACCAGGCATATCCCACTCAGCACCTTTGGGTGCTTTCCATTATCTCCTACACCCACATGACAAACGTCCCTCACTTCTTAATGTCTTTACTCAGAAGTCACTTTCAGCAAATCCTTTCCTAAATGCTTAGTCCTATGCCAGTGTTGCCTCTGTACCCACCTATGTATTTTTCCATTTGTCCTGCTTACAGCTTGTTTCTAGCCGGAACATGAGCACATGTGGTCAGGGATTGGCCCTCTTCTCTGCTGAGCCCCCAGTGGGTAGAACAGTGCCTGGCAGCTGGCAGGTGCTCAATGAGTACCAGCACGATAAATAAATCAGGCTGCAGCAGCAGGTCATGGTGGAGTCAGCAGTCTCCCCTGAGGGACTTGAAAGGGGTCTGGAGCCCTGTATCAGTAAGTAGGAGCATCAACTTCAGGGCAAATTCCAGTTGCGTGCAGTTGATTTCCTACCCAGTTCACTCACGTAAAGTCCCAGGAGACTAACAGTAGGAGCTGAGTAATCTCAGGCAGTTCCATAGAATGTGGTCACTGTGGACAACCTCTACCCCCTCCCAGTGCTCCTTGCTGACCCTCTTAATCAGAGGATAATCTGGCATCCCTCTCAAGCATCCAGAACAGGACAGTACACAGAATAATTGCCCCAAATATACAGGGAGAAGGAATATAAGGAGGGAGAAGTTGTCTGCTTATTGCCTCTCTCCCTTATTCTACTCTCAGCTGGAAGAGTTTGGAATTAGAAAGAGCCCACTGGGAATCCAAACATCTGTCCTCCCACAAACCCAGGTGTAGAGGGCATGAGGTAAGAGAAACCAGCATCTCCGGAAAACTGACCTGACACTCCTTCAGCAGGAGTCCAGCTCAAATCACAGGGCCCAAAACACCAGCCTGAGAGTCAAGCCAGGTGTCCCCTCCCTTCAGACCAGCATATGTGCCCAACACACGAACCACCACAGAGGACACTGTCCCAAAAAGCAAAAGACATCACTTCAGGGCCAATGAGAGGGACCTTAGGTCCATCTTGCATGCATACGGCAAAATGTTGCCCCTGGAGCTGATGCCATGGTCCCCTGGACACAATTCCGCTGCACTGTCCCTGCCAGGAGGGTGAGATCAGCCATCACAATGACCCTGTGAGGTGGATTCTGCGATTCCCATCTTAGATTCCTCTATAAGATTCCCATCTGAGATGAGAGGAAAGGGTGATGCAGAGACATTGTTAACTGCTGCCTGAATTGCATCCTCCTGACCACAGTCCCATCCCTACCTCTCAAGCCAGGACAGGCTGCCCAACTTTAGGACAGAAAATCCACTGGCCCTGGTGCTGCTCAGTGTGATCGTGCTGGTTGTAGAGCTGTCTGTGGCTGAAATGCCTAAGTGGTGCTACATCTGCTGCCGGAGTCCTCCAGGTGGTCCTGTCACCTCAGTTCTCTGGCCTTTTCTTGGCATTCTCCAGATCTTCCCTCCAGCCAGCAGCTAAAAGGCATTTCCCTGGCTAGGCCAGGAGACCTGGAACTCTGCTCCACGCTATGGTCAGCATTCATGCAAATGAGTGTCTGTGCCTTGCTGGTTAAGTATATTTTGACTAACACTTGCAAAAACCCTTCCTAGGAGAACCATGTGAATAAGATATGGGTTTCTGGAGACCTTTCCCTCTGCTCATCAGCTTACCCATGTAAATGTCCTGTCCTCATTGTGCCTGACCTGTTTCCAGAAATTTCTGCTTGTGACACATGGGGCACCAGAAAATGCCACCATATGGACTCAGAGACATGCCCACAGTGCCTGATATGCAGCCCATTAATGAGAGTGGAGAATCACAGATCCACATCCTGACAGCCTCCGTGCTAATTCACAGAGACAGGAGGGAAGTGGGGCAGGAGAGCAGCTGGCGAAGCTTGGAGCAATTAACGTGACAAAAACGTCAGCTCGGAGCACTGTGCCTACTAGTCGGGCACTAGGAGCACTAGGAGGCTCCAGAAGCTTCCAAAGCTGAAAGCAGGAGGCATACCTGCACAAGGGTGACTGCTCCAGTGAAAAACCAAGAAGGGGGCTTACCCACTGCTCTGGCTCTGGGGCCTTGGTGGTACTGAGGCTGCACAATGGAGTGGAAAGAAAATGGGTTTGGGACTGTTGCCCAGTCTAATCCACTCCTAATCACCCATCCTCTCCAGGCCCACACTCCTGGAGATCCCTATCATCTGAAATGGAGCTATGTTGCCAGCTCCTGTGAGGCACATTAATGGAAACTTCGAGGCACTGGAAACTTTTGGGGGAACTGCAGGAGAGGTGGCAGCCCAGAACCAGGCCTTCTTGGCTTTTAGGATAAGGCAGAGTAAAGAATTCACTCAACAGTTGCTTCTGGAGAGCAAAGTGGCCCTGCCTTGGAGTTGGGTAGGGGGACTAGCTAAGCCCTGCATAGGGACATCGACAGTGCCACCATGCAGACAAGCTCTGCATGGGGGACAGACAGGGTGGGTGTCATATCTCGAGTACCCATAGTCCAGTGTCCAAGCTGGACTGTGTCCTCATTGGATGTGGCAGCTCTGTTTTGACTCCTTGTTCTGGCGCTTTCAGGGCTATTTCCTCAGAAAAGCAGCAATGGAGCCTTCTTGTGGTTTACTCCAAGTCTCTCTCTCTCTTTTTAATAATTCATTTATATATAAATTTCACATCATTGCAATCCCAGAGATTTACCCCCCCACCCTGCCCTCCCATCCCCCCCTTTTCCTTCCTGCCCATAGTTGTGTGCTTCAGTTTGGTGCTTAGCTTGCTTTGTCTTTTCCTCATGGCTTTTGTTTCTTTTTTTTTCACTATATCCCATATATTAGTGAAACCATCTGACTTATCTCTTTCTCTTTTTGACTTGCTTCTGCTAGTATGATTTCTTCTACGTACATCTTTTTTAGGGAGGAAACAGAGGACACAGCTAAGAAGACTTTGAAGTTTGGTACGGGTCTCGATTTTACCCTGCAACCAATCCTAGAGCCATTGCTATTTATGTTCCTGCCCTCAGGCCATGCTCAAAGCTGAAACTCTGGGCATTTCCTGATAAATCCAGAATCCAGTCATGAAGAGATGGGAGAAGCCAGGATGGGCAAGGCTGAGTCCCAGATAACTGCCATGGGTGCGGGAGCCCCCAAGTCTGAAGTACTTCTGGGGGACAGGCAGAGAAGGCCCTGTCTTCTGGTCCTCCACCAGGAATGTCTGGGGAACCTTTTTCTGCCCACTATGGGCCTGTATTCACTCTCTCTCTGAATAATATAGTAGCCTTTTAAGCAAAGTTTCCACTGTCTTCATTTGTGAAATGGAAGCAGATTATCAGGCTGTAGCTCAGAATTCAGCTTTTGAAAAGAAGAGGTTAAACAGTAAATAGTGGAGAGCATTGCTGAATATGCCAGATAAGAACACTTATAGGATGTTTCCTTCTCTCCCATCATATATGCCACAGAATATTATATAGCTATAAAAAAAAAGATGAAATCCTACTATTTGTAACAACAAGGATGGAACTAGATGGTACTGTACTCAATGAAATAAGCCAGACAAACACCACATGAATTCACTCACCTGTGTTATATAAGGCAACCAAATAACTGAATGAGTTAAATAAAATAAAAATAAACTTTTAAACTATAAGACCAATTAATGGTGACCAGAAGGGAAGAGGAAGGAGAGTGAGTAGCTGGGTAAAAGGGATCAATTTTATGGTGAAGGACAGAACTGAACTTGCAGAAGTAAACTGAGTCTATATACATGATAGCTTTTAAAGATGCACCCTGAAACATATATAATGTTATAAAGTAATGTCACTTCAATAAAAAAGATAAAAATCAAAACAATCAAAAAGCAAAATCAGAGATCCTAACATGTATTTAAAAATATCTCAAAGAACAAAAGACATGTAGTAGGTCAGATTCGGTTGCAATGCCTGGTGCATGGGCTGCATTGACTAGAACCCAGCTGCATCATATACTAAATGGCTGAGATATAATTCTCTGTGCCTCAGTTTCCTTGTAAATGACGGTAATAAAAACAACCATGCAGGGTTGTAGGGGAAAATATAGAAGCGGATTGCTAGGAAGTTTTCACAATAGCATCTAGCTGCTATCAGTGTGATCCTGTGATCAAGAACCCTATGATCAAGAGTCTCCAACTCCAGAACACTGGATTAATATACCCTCTGTTCCACCCTGTGAGACCTCTCCTAACTCCCCTGGTATCACCTCAATGGACACCACTCTAGTCTACCCAGCTACAGCTGAGTGAGGCCTAGTTCAGCTCTACCCAGGAAGGACAAAAGGCAGTTAGGACGTTAAGAACAAGACTGAGACAAGGCCAGGGGTAGAGGAATCAGGCTCCGTATTTTATAAGGGGTGCTGAGAAAGTTAGGGGAGGAAGCCCTGGCTCTCGGGGTGGGAGGCAAGAAAGGTGGCAAATCCCAGAAAGAAGTAGAAGTCAAGGGTCTAAAGAGAAATATGTTCATTACTATTGGGACTGATATGGCAAAACCCAGAATTCATTGGGCCTGGATGAATTCACCACAGGTGAATGCAGGTGGCCTGTGATGGCGAGACGAACCTCAGGCCTACCCTGAGCTGGGGTGGACAGCATGTCTCCCCTCTCCTGATTGGTGCGTGCAAAGCCTGGGAGTATTAACGCTCACGATGGATGCTGGGTAGGTTGGGGTAGTCAAAACTCGGTGTGTATACACCCTCGTAGAAACAGAAATGGACTTGACCAGAAATTATGCAGAATGAAAGCTGCCATTAATGGGCCCCAGTTTTTACGCTCCAAGCCAACCGTCTAAAGAACATGCGGAAAACTCATTTTAGAGAGTGACAAATGTATGTACCTTAGGAACCAGGATTTATATGTGCCATTATGTGCTACTTTAAAACAACTCTTTAAACCTAGAATTCTGACTAGGAGATATAATGAACTCTGAAGCACACACCATCATTTCATTTTTTCCCCGAGAGCTGACAGCCTGGAGCTGAGATCTTGGACTTCTAAATATACAACTCACTGTTCACACATAAAACATAGTGCTTCTGCATATCAGTTTTTTGGAATGAACTAGCTGGCCTGACCCTGCTGATGGTACAGTGGCAAGCTTCTCTTGGCACAGATGTGCAGATGAGAACAGCTGGGGTCCATAGCGAGAGAGACGTGGCTCTTTGCAGTAGAACAGGCTCCCCAGACTCACTGTGATAGCTGCCCCCCTAAGCAAGCAGTGGGTTACACAAGGGTTCTTGCTCTGGGAAACCGGCAGCCTGAAGTAAGCCAGGAGGAGCGAGTGTGCACGGTTCCTCTGCAATGCTATTTTACCTGTTTCCCTCTCCAGGGAAACCTGCTGCCTTCCAATGTCTCTCTTTTGGCCTTAAAGGAGCAGCCACATGCTCTATGGCACTGGCTCCTGAATGTTAGTAAGCAACATGTTTATAGGGCTTGTTCAATCCCAGATCATTACTGGGTCCTCTCCCAGAGTCTCTGAATCAGCAGATCTGAGCTGGGGCCAGAGAATGTGCATTTCTAATACACTACTAAGGTACGCTGAGTCTGCTGTGGGGTTTCCAATCTGAGAACCAATCCATAGGGATAACTGGAGTCCTGGGCCTCCCTCTGGTGCAGTGCCAGCTCTGCAACTCTTCCATGGCCCCCAGGCAAGTCTCTCCCTCTCTTTAGGTCTTTAGTTCTTCCTGATGTCAACACATGGGGGTGCGATAAGATGATCTCTAAGATCCTCTTATGCCCTGAGATGGATTGATTTTAAAGTAGCTCAAATCATAGACTTTGGCCACGTCCTTAGAAACAGAGTACTCAACGGAACCCCTTCTGTGCAATTCCTTTATTTCATCAAGGAGTTCCAAGGCCCAGAGCCATTCAAGGACATGCTAGGTTGTGGCTTATTCTAGGACCAGAAAAAAGACAAAACTCCCAACACCCTCATTCTTTGCACAGTATCCTCTGCCACCCATGAGTGTTCCTGTAAAGTGGCTCTGGGAAGAAGCAAGCTGCTCAAAGTCCAAGAATTTCTCACACCCCAGAGGCAGCCAAACCCCAGAGTCTGAGTCCCAGCAAATCAGCGATTGTGCTCCCTCAGAAACCCATCATCAGTGCCACTGCCTGAGTCCAGCTCTGCCAAGAGCATACACAGCCTATATGTCAGGTGGGCAGGGAGGCAGCAGGTAGAAGGGAGGGGAATTCATTGCAAGATCCTGGACTGTTAACCCAGGATCCAAAGGGAAAGCAGAGTTCCTGTTCTACTCAGTTGTTACAAGCTCTATCCTCACACATGGGCACACACAGACACACGCACACACACTCACGCATGCACACATGCATGCATAGGAGGTGGGTCCTGCAAAGAGATTCCTCCAGTCCCCAGTGGCTGCTAGCTGCATGTAGCAAGACCATTAAAAATGTGTCATTTCAAAGATGAGGAAAGAACACTTGTAAAAACAAACTTGCAAGAAGATATATTACAGGGCTCCCCTCTGGTTAAATAGCCCACATCTGAATCTTTAAGTGCAATTTACAGTGGAGAAGGATAAATAAGAGCCCGGTGCCCCAGCGGGTTTCTGTGCATGCAGATTGCTGCTGCTCGAGTCCCCGTGGCCCCAGGGCTGAGGGCCCTGTTGCTTCTGACAGCTGTTGGCCTGCCAGATATATTTTCATTACTGTCCTTAGTCATCAGTCATCCAACCCTGGCGTTGTAGCTGGATTTTGGTGAAAAGAAGTAGATTTTCCTTGGTAAAAAGTTAGCAAAAGGCCATCCAGCCAGGCTCCTGCAGGACCAGGAAAGGCTTTGAATCCATGCCCATGAAGCCATCAAAGGATAGAGGCCATTCTCAAACAAAACCATTTTTTGAGCTTAATAACAGTAAAAATATTTATCAGATGAAAGATGTGGAAGCTTTATGATGTCTCTGTGCTCTGTATTATGAATGTAGGTTGTGTCTGGTGGAAGTTGTACAAAAAGACCATTATGCCTATGATTTTGAAAAGGTGAGAAATTAACTCTTTTCCATCTGGCAAATTCCTAATTTGTTGATCCAGTTGTGCTGTATGAGATCAGTCAGACAAAATAAATTAAGGCTTTGGACAAGCATCTACGCATCCAGGACACAGTGAATAAGGATCCCATATCTGTCTCTGTCAAACTGTCTCTGTCAACATTCAAACCTCAGGCACAAGGTTAGACAAGGTCATATCACTGTGTCTCCAGATTATCCAGAGTCTGAACTTTCTTCAGGAACCTCCACCAAGGGGAGAGTGTTTTCTACAAATGAGTCTTTTAAGTGTATAATAAAATCTACTCCTATTCCCAGAAAACATGATGAACCTCCCTAGGAGGCCCGGGTCTCCCAGGCTCACAGACCTGAGGATAAAACTCTGTGACTCCAGGCTTTCAGCAATACAACATCCCCACAGTTGGTGGGTGACCAGAGAGGGCGCTCTGATGTTCAGCTTCTCTTGAGTCTACACGCACATCCTCTCTGGAAAGACCTTTTCTTTGAAGGGGAAGCCTGACTCAGACAGAAGCCCCTGGGTGGGTACCCACACTCTGAAGAGCACACAGGTTTGCCAGACCTTTACTGGGTACCCACGAGAGGTGAAAATTAAACTCTGCGCATCTGAAGTGAGGAATGAAAGCTAATGCACTCATTCAACAAAGATACAAGGAGAGACAGCTGTACAGAAACAGCCCAGCTGAGAGGTGCAGCACCAGATCTCAGCCACACTGTCAGAGGCTGGGCTGTGGCATCCCAGCTCAACAACTATGTGACCTTGAGAAGTCAATAGATTTCTCTGTTTCCTAATGAGAAAAATTGGGGATGATGATATTATGCTTCCTTGTAGGATTTTTATGAATTGAATAAATGGATAATAGAGCCTTTCCTGTTCCATGTGTTAAATGATCATTAGTGATTGTTACCATTGTTGTAAGTTCAGTTTTGTACCAGGTGATGGAGGGTTGAGTTTTGAGCAAAAAAAGCAGGAAGTCATTGAGAAGGTTTCTTATGTCTTTTGTGTCTTCCCCACCAGTGTCTGGGTCAGAGAATCTTAAAACACAAAATTCCTCTATCTTCCCTGGGGGGAAAAGATCCAGAGCCCACTGCTACCCTGGGGTGAGGCGCCTCAGATGCCCTGAGAAGGTCTACCTCTGCTCCCTGCTCCCCAGTCCACTTCAATTAGGGTCATGGCAGGAAGGGAAGGAAGAAAAGTCACCCAGAGTCACAGTCAGAGGCCTCTGCATTCAGAGTGATGCTCTGAGGGATGGGTAGGCAGGTGATGACTTCTCCAGTCTGGCTGATTTGTCACACGGAGCATCCCAGGCTTAGGAAGAGGGAATTCCTAACCCAGGGGGCCCAATCTGCAGGGGAAGTCAAGGATTTCCAAGACTTATGACCCCATGGCCAGGACATCATAGGCACTGCAGAAATGGAGGTGGTGCGGAGAGAGGAGGCTGAGTGGCAGAGCTGGCAGGTCTTTCTGAACCAGAGGCCTGGAGGTGACAAGTCTTGCTGCCAGTGTCATCAAGGGGAGGCTCCCAGACCACCTGAAGCATGCATCCCACCTGCCTTATAAAGAATGCACGAAGTTGAGTACCTAGGCTTCACACTTGGGCAAGATCATGCATGCATTCTCACCTCCTGCAAGTCCCAAAAGGCATGGGTGATGTGTAGAGTGTTGGGCCTCCCAAGGGGAGAGGCTCCCTCCTGACTTCCCAAATCCTCATGTCCCTGCATTCTTCAGCAGTATACTGCCTGCAACAGCAAGCTGGAAGGTTCCCAAACACAGACATGAGACTAGGCAGAGCCTGAGGAAGTGAAGCAAGCAGCCATCCGGACCAGTGCCCTCTGTCGCCTTTGATCATGACCCACAGTATGTTCCACCCTCTGTTTCACATTAGGTCCAGTACACACACAAGAATGAGGGAATAATAAGAGAAACAGAAATTCGCATAACAGTCTTTAACCTTCTTATGTGTGATGAACTCTACTTGATGCTGTAATACTCTGGTAAGAAAGAATGTTGGTCACGACCTAGTAAATTGATTTCGTGACCCTCTATTAGGGTTATGACCTGCATGTGGAAATATACTGATCAAAATCAATGGATCGCAACTTTTCACAACAAAGTTTCCTTTTCATAAATGTTAAAAATCCCTCCTCTCCTTTCAATTACTTTGAAATTTGAAAATAAATTTCATAATCAGAAAAAATAAGAACAATGGTTATCTTAGATTATGACTTTTGGAAGTATGCAAGCAACCAAATCCTACTGTCCCAAGATTTTCATATGAAACTCTTCCCCACCCACAAATGGGAGAGAAGGTTTACCCCTGACTGAAAATAGTTAGGACAGTAGTCTTCAAGAGTTTCTTGAAGCTCTTGAGCTTTTTGAAGCTTCTTAAGCTTCTTGAGCTGCTTGAAGCTTCTGTGGCACCCCTTTGGGGATGGTGGACCCTGATAGGGAGACAGGCAAGGTCTGTGGTATCTCCGTCCCCCTCTATCAGAGCAGTTTTAATTTAGTCTACATGTATAATAGGGCTTCACATATGACAATCTTAAATGAAAGGGGTCTTGGTGAAAGAATACAATTGGAACCCCCCAAATGAGTGCTCATTTCCCAGGGGTAGAGAGAATGAGGCTAAGGGATTCACTCCACCTAAGGCACTAAGGTTCAAGGGCTTGCTAAAGATGACAGAGGCTAACTTGGGGCAGACATGAGATCAGGGGAAGCCAGCATAGGAGACCTGGACTGCAGTATCCCACCGTGACAATCTATCCATCTGATCTCAGAGCAGAAACCTGGGTACGTTTCCCCAGGATCATCAAATGGTTTCAAAAAGGCCCAGCATTAAGGACACACAGAGATCAACAAGGGAGCTCAGTTCCATGGCTTTTGGCTAAATTTCTAGAAGATTAAGGGTAGAAAAACACTTTACTTGGAGTCAGACGCCCTGCTTAACAACTATGTTTCTTTGATTAATAAAACATGGGAAATAAATTGACCATCTCTGCACAGGAGCTGTGTTTAGAAAACATCTTCCTAACCCGGGGTCTAGGAGGCAGGAAGCACTTGATGGAGAGAAGACAGGCCTCCCCTATACAAGATACACATGCCAATCAGGGAAAGAGCAAGTGGCCCTGGCAGGAGGGTGGGAGGGTCCTGCTGGCTCTTCCACTGGCATACAGCAGCCAACAATGCATACCCGGCGCACAGCTCCCTGGCAACCACCACATCAGCACTTCTGTCCCAGGAGAGGATATTTAATCAGAACCTTCTCAGGATCACTGCTTGGCTGAAGCTATGATTCTCTGCTCCCTTGGAGAGACTTTGCTGAAAGACAGGAGTAATTTTCCTTGGTGATCTGGCATCCTGCAAGATCCTCAGCACACAGCAGAGGCCACTGCATCAAGCTGATGGCTGATGGCTGAAGGGGACCACTGAGTGCCCTGAGCAAGACCAGGTCCCAGCCATTCAAGTCTGAGGTGGAGTCAGCCCAGGAGACACAGCCACACAAGCACCAGAGGCCACAGCTTAATCCAAGATCCCTACCTTGGGATCACATGAAAGCCAACTGAAAAATAAAACTACTGAATGCCAGCGGCGGGCAGGCCAAACTCTGAAGTTGGGGTGCATGATCTTGTTGGTTCATGTTTTATCTCTCCAGAAGATTTCACTATACAGACCAGGATGAAAACCACTGAGTTGAGGAAATGGTTTCCCAAATTCAGTGTGTGTACAGAGTCACCTGGAAAGTCTAGGAGAAACCCAGTTTAACCTCAAGATGGTTCATCCCCAGAGCTTAAGGAGCAGAACACTTGTTAACAAGTCATAAGAAGATAGGGCTTCCCTAATCAGTCAAACTTCCTATCAACCCAAACTGCCTTAGATCTCAAATAATAAAGTAACCCTAATGTTCTATCACCTGAACAATATTAGAATCCCCTTAGACACCCAAGTTTCTTACTGGACAAATATTATGCCTCCTCTTAGATGTAGTAATATGTTGTTACATTATTTCAAATATCCCTTTGGAAGTTAAGGAACTGTGACTGTAACATCTACTTTCCTGATGTGAACACCAGAATATCTTGTTTTCATGTGCCCCTTTCTCTCAGGGAAAATCATGGAGGCCCTTAATATACTTAGGTATAGAAACTTGCCAAGGATCGGGGCTACATAGGTCCCCACTTGCAGTCCCTTGTCATGTAATTCTCATGAGTAGAAGGTTTTGTGTTAAGATTCTAGGTCTTCTCTCTATACCACAAGCTCTTCAAGGAGTTTCCTATACAGTGTCTCCCAGAGCATACTGAGATAAAGGGCAGCTGACACTGGGTTGCAAAGAGGTTTCTAGGGAGTGAAAACAAGATCTGACTGGGGAACCTCATGGGTTTTACACCGAGTCCCCAATTCCTTGACACAATGTATTGGCAGGATCCTCAGGACTAGGCATTGTTCAAACAGGATCCCCAGATCAAAGTGTCCCCTTCCACTTCAAGAATGTCCTGTTTGGTAAGCAGCCCCTACTGAGGGTATGCAGCAGATCCCACAGGTACAGAGGAAAGATTGGAACACAGAGGGGGCATTGTGGAGATGAGGGCCATAGGCTCCCTGCCCTCAGCATCTATCTTCACACTACAGGCTTACAAGTAAACAACATGCCGCCATGTTGGGTGGGCTGGTTGGTAGGTGGATGGTGATATAGGCAGGTGGGCAACCAGGGGCCTTTAGTAGCAGTATGCCAGGCAGAGTTGCTGCCTCTGGAGAGGGGGCCAGAAGAAGAAGCGTTCATTATATAACTGTGAATAAGCCAGTTCTGAGGATATTGGATTTTGGATCCCAAGAGCTGGGAAAAGCAGTCTGAAAGATCCGAATCACAGAGGTACTCATCTGCTCACCTGCCTTCCTGAGTGTCTCAGAGGGTACAGAGTTAACCAAGGCCCCAAATCAGGGTCCCACGCAGATGAGGAAACTTGACAAGAGGAGCAGATGAAAGGCATATAAATTGCTCTGGAAACAAACCTGCTCTCATGGCCCCGCCACCCTCTGCCACTGGTATGCGCTTCCAAGGCTTCCAGTCCTCACTATATCTACCCGTGGGCTTCCCTTTCACCAGCAGTCAGGCTATTCCTGGGGGCCCAGAGAGGTCCTCAGTAGCAGGCGAGGCAGGGGCTCCCCTCCTCCGCCCCACAGCATCTGCAGGCTCCGGTCCCACATACCGTTCAGCCATCATTAGCATCCACGTGCAGCAGAAGTAAGTTGGGGGTGATAGGCCGCCTCCAAGGAGTGAAGCTCCTGATTTGGGCACAGGAAAGAATTCATGTAGCAGTCAGAGTGGGTGAGTTAAAAATGAAGCTTTTATTGCAAGTGATAGTACACACTCAAGAGAGAGAGCGTGGGCAGATTTAATAGAGAATCACGCCTTGAGTCTTGAGACTGCTGATATATATATCTTCTAACTCCTTCGTATAGATAGGTGATAGACAGACAATAGAGGATCTGTAGGTAGGTAGCTATGGGGGCAGGTAAGTAGAAAGAAAGGAAGAAAGACAGACAGACAGACAGACAGACAGACCGATCGATCGATAGATAGAGATAGATAAATAGATGAGAAAGAGAGAGGCAGACAGACAGACAGTTTAGGGACAGATAAGTTCTGAATTGGTTCTTACCAGCTTTACTTTAGAAAGACCATTGAGCTGTAACAGAACCCAGATTGACCAAGATAAAGAAAATTTTATACAAGTAGGATTTGGGTCATCTTGCCCCAGAATAATGTGCACAGATGTTCTTCCTAACTGGAGGGAGGGGATGAAGTTTACCACATTCCTCCCTCAGAAATGATCCTTCTGTATTTCTTTAACTTCTTGTTTACCAATCCAATGAAAATAAAATAATGAGGCAGCAAAGTTCTATCCTTGAGGCCTGTCCTGTCTCTGTCCTGTTCTATGACCCTTCCTGTTTCAGTCCTCCTGAGAGAGCACTCAGCCTTTTTATTTTTAAAGGGGTAAAGGGAGCATGGGTTCAATCTTCTGTAGCTACATTCTGCTGAATGTGGGTGAAGTCTCTACCTCCAGGTGTGAGAGGTGATATGCTTTCTCAGCCTGAGAGAGATACAGGGCTTCAGGTCTGGGACAGACTTGACACCAAGAATTTGAGTAGACAGGACCCCACTATTAGGAGGATGAGAAAAACTGTCAGGATCCCTGTAAGTAAGGAGACCCAAGATCACCAGTCTGTAAGCCAGTCCCAGGGATCTGGCATCCCTTGAGGTCTACAGCCTTTTGAAGACAAAGGGAACTCAGTCAAGAAGCAAGGGCCAAAGGTCAAAAGAAATCAGCATATTCCAATAACTCAGCCACAGACCTGAATGAGACCATGAATCCTTCTGCACCAACTGGACAAAGCTTTGCTTATAATACGAACTCAGGGCCAGGATGCAGTCTCTTTAGGGTCTCCCACATCTGGGAAGCCCCTTCTTTCTCTGTTTTCAATTTCCTGCCAGCCTGGAGCCTGTTTAATGATGTTGCTACTACTCATCTGTAAATACAAGCCTCAGAGAGAAAAAGTCAGCCAAGAGTCTTTCCCCTTTGTTTATTCTTTAAGGTCTGGGTGCCCCTGTCACAGAAGCACAGCACAGTAGACAAGAGCATGGGTTTGGAATGTAAGGGATCAAGGTTAGAGTCCCAGCCCCAGAACTTACAATCCATGGGACACTGAGTAAGTTCCTTAATCGCTCCCAATTTCATTACTTACTCAGAATAAAAAAGGAATAAAAAGAAGACCCATCTCCTAAGATACAGGAAGAGTACATGACATATTTCACGTGCATTACTTGCATTGCCTGGGTCGTGGTAAGCGCCCAATCACTGTCAACAAGCAGTGGTATTACTAAGGTCACGGTTGCCATGGTGAGCGGTGGCAGCTGAGGAGCCAAATTGCCAAGCACAGCCCCTGCTCTGCCCTGCACTTGCTGTTCTGACCTGGCACACCTAATCCTCCTCATCTCCTAAATACACATAAGTGCACTTGCCCTATCTGCCAAAAAGTATTTGCATGTGTGTTGAGCACTGTGTTCATGCCAGTTTATTATCAGAAATCTAGAATATTCTCTTCTTACCTCTCAGCCTGGTGCGGGATAGGCATACCTGACACCCTTTGATTTAGCTAGTGGGATAGCAGTCCATTACAACAGTTACCCTTGCCCAGCAATACCTGGGGGATTTTATATCATAGCCATCAGGGAACCCAAAGGGCCATTCAAAGCTCAGCTAAGAGCTCAGCTTAGCTGATTGGCAGCGCTGAGAAAGAGATCCAGAAGGAGGTCCACCCACCGGTCACCCTGAATGGGTTGCCATGATCATGTCTTACACAGATCTCAAGGGCAGGAAGGGGTGCAGGGAGGTCCCGCTGAAAGCCTATGTCCTCCGGGCAGGTGGCCTGGTCCCCTGACCCTTCATTTCTTCCTTCTCTAACTTCTCTCATCACACTGGTTCTGTGACTCAGTGACTGGCCTCCAACTGGTTCTCTGGTCCATCTGGGGATCCTCAGATAGGGTGGGAGGTGTCTGAGGGCCAGGCCTGTGCAGTGCTCAACTGTGGCTTCTCCCTATCACATGGCTCAAGGCTGGTGACATGGATGGTGTGGAGCTGCTGAAGGATGAGATGTGGACTGCTGTTTTGGGAGAAACCCTGAGGTGCAGCCAGCTTCCTTTCTCCTGCAGCTTTTCCCAAAGAGGTTGGGGGCTCAGGTGTCAGAGAAAGGCCTTGCTCTCAGGAGCAAACTTCACCTGACTTCCACTAAGTCAGGCAGGGAGCACATTTACACATGAGTGATTCCCCCAGTTCCCTAGAGTGGGGGCCCCAGAATGAGCTTTCTAAAGGTGGACAAATCTCCAAACGAATTTTGTTCTTTGAATGAACCAATGTTCTATCTTTCGGGTTCCTTGACTGTTTCCCATAATAACCTTTAGAAATGTGCTTGTACCTAAATGACAACTACAAATACATCAACCAGAAATTCTGGCCTTCCAATCTACTTCTCTCTCTCTCTCTCTCTCTCTCTCTCTCTCTCTCTCTCTCGATACCTTGGTAAGAGGACATCTGAGTGGGATGGTTTTGAAAGTGGGAGCAAGGTGTCTCCCTGCCTTGGGAGGGTTCAGAGGAAGCCCCTGGCCCATGCTTGGCCATAACTGCCACTCTCACTGTGTCCCCGAGACTGCAGATTCTCGACTACCATACCAAGGGCCAGGTCTGCATCCCTTGGGTCCAGGGCTGAGACCTCAGCACTAAAGCACTACAGTCATGTCTGTGTTCTCTTCGCTGCTGCAGAGGAAACATGACTGTTGTGCCCACGTTTCTGTCCTAGACAAGAGGGGAACGTTCACCTTCTCTGAAGATGGAAAAACACATCTGACCTTATATCTTGCTTTTGATTGGTATGGTGTGAGGACAGCACTGTTTTCCATACAGTTGGCTAAGTAAGTGACCACCTCTGGACTCCATAATGGCCAGTGATAGAAGGATTATTTACTGGCAAAAATTGTATCTTCTGATCTTTATGTGATTCCCTTGTATTGGTTGTCTAATGAGATATTGGCAGAGACAGGAAATTGGAAGTTCCCTTAAGACTACTGGCTAGGTTTGCTGGCAGATTCTCAGAGTGCTTCCTTCCTCCAGAGAACTTCTTTCTGCCAGAGTGAGTCTTATGCTTGGCTTGTAACAGCATCTCCCCAAGCCCCACCATATACCTATAGACTAGGAAGGAATGCCAAAAACTGTTGCCAAGAACTATGGATCCATGGAGAGTTCACGGTGTAAACTTGCTGCTCATCCACCTGTGGGCTCAGGATATAAATCCTGTGCTCCATGGGACTCTGCCTTGTATACATTCCCATTCTAAGACCCTTTGCCTGGAAGCCAAATGTTCTCTGAAAAACTTGATTTCTCACCTATCTGCTTTCAAGAGTCTGGGCATATTCGTCATCACTCACCTGTATCTTTATTCTATACTTTTCCTCTGGGTCATTCTCCTTGTATAATTACTTACATGGATCATGTGAGGATTTAATAGACTTTTATATACTCCCTCATCTAATAATATTTTTCCTGAGTTCCCTTCATCCTATCTTCTTATTCTTCAGTTCCAGTCCTCTTGTAAGAGAAGTCAACGTTGACCACCTTGGAGTCTACACTATCCATTCTTCCACTTGGCTCTCTACTCTGCTCATGGTTACAGGGCTCCCCAAAGCATAACTGTACCCTTGAGACATGTCTGCGTGGCCAGAACACACCATGGTGCTTAGCACAGGACAGATGTACACCAGATATTTGACAAATGAATGAATGAATGTGAGTGGATGAAAGAGCAAATGAACATCACCCAACACCCAAATAAGGTATAGCCCATTTTGGGTCTCATGTCCTCATCTGTAAAGCAGTGAGTTAAGACTGGTCCAGCTCTGAGATGGCATTGTTCTGAGCCCTCTCTCCCCTTGCCACTGTGACAGATGGTAACTGGTTGCTTATGTAGGATCAGCAACTGTAATTCCAGGCAAGTTTTTCCTTGTTGTGATTCCCTGAATCTCTTCACATACAGCCCTCTTTTCATTCACATTGCTAAACATACCAGCTGGGTCAAGAGATTTTTGAACTCAATTGATATGGAGTTTATAATGTCCAAGGCACAGACTTGACACACAAAAGAATAACACTTGCAGAGTCATATTGAACATGGAAACTGAGATTTCAAAGAAGGTTGGTAACTTGCCTATGGATGCCCAGAAAGAAAGCTAAGTGGGCAAGACTCAAGCTCAGAAACAATTTTCTTACAGTGCAGTTGATCGAGGGACTTACTGGCCTATTGGATTCCTAGCCTGCTATGGCCTGACTGGAGGTCTGTTTGACTATTCAACAGCTCTGCAGTCTGATGCTATGAGCTGCACGGTTTTTCAAGAGCCATGAAGGATCCAGCCATACATCCGGGATACTGAAGGAGACATGGCTGAACAACAGGGAGAGCCACAGCACCCTCAGCAGAAAGACTCTTGCAGGAAGCAATCCATTCTTTATATGGGGTTTGCTGAAAAGGTAGGTAGATTTCTTTTGCAGGGACAGCTGGGAAAGAGTGGGCCAGCTCTCAGAGCAGAAGGAGCTGAGAGCACTCAAATCTGATGAAGGGATGGGGTGCAGAAGGTCTGATTACAGACCTCATTCCCTGATGCTCTGCACTACCTGGCTGAGCAAACAGGGATTTGCAGAACAATGTCCTGGCTTTCCAACTCTGGCTCAAAACAGGCCTAGGGTTGGAAGGGTAAGAGGGGTCACAGAGCAGTGGGGTGCAACAGAGGTAATAGTTTCCTTCTCTCTTTGGCCATGATTTTATTGGGGTTGCGCTTCTCTGTTCCAAGTAAATTCAATTGCTGTCACTTCAAGAAGGGTTTATTCAAAGAGGGGAGAAGCTGAGAATACACTAAAATATTAGTAGTTGTTTGGGGATTGTTCAGTTGATGATGGCTATCAGTGCTGTGATGAGAAAACAATAGCAAATGATACCTTAGGTCCTTATTAAGCCCCTACTGAATGCACAAGCAGAGCAAAAATACATATTCTTATACACTAAGTCCAGTAGAGTGATAAAACTAAAGATTAAAATGTATGAGGAAATTGAATTCAACACTGCTATACTTATAGAAATGCCAATTATATGCCAGACAGTGTGGTAAGTATTTTCATGTTCAGTATATTATCTCATTTCCATGGGGGTAGGTATTACTATTGCTTATTTTATAGACCAAGGACATACAGACTCTGAGAAGTGTCTTAGACAAGATGAGGCAGTAAACAGCGGGCAGGAGCAAACTATGTCACTCACCTTTCCTAAAGGACTGAGCCACGTTGCCCTTATTATAACCCCCAAGCCACCTCACCCCAAACAAGGCACTCCCAACCCATCTCTGGTACATACCCACCCAGAAAATCCCTGGAGCCATAAAGAATATTATTAAATGGGATTAAATAGAACTCAGTTGGGCTGGTGTCACTTATTTGACTATCTTAGTGCAAAATACTCTGAGGCAAGAGCTTGGCTGAGTGAAAATGTATTTATTGAGCAATCAAATGAAAGTGCTCTGGGCCCAGAATATGCTTTTGTATATAACTTACTTTATAAATACAAACCCCATCTTATTCAAAGGTTTGAAATGAAAAATTTGCCTTTCAATGGAGAATCTGCATTTCAACATAAAGGTGTTTTAGCTATTCACCAGAGATGCAAGATCCGATTAATGCTGTATATTTAGCATTTAGAAAGCCTGAGGATTCCAGAAGGCTTATTTCAGGCTCAAAGGCAGCAGCAGGCACAGACAGTGTGGAGTGAAATATGTAAGCATTACTTTCAGGATCCCGATTCCACCTGTACAGAAAGTCTCCTGGGACAGAAACATCAGGGCTGTCTTTTTTTTTTTTTTTTTTTTTTTTTAAGCAAAGCCAAAGTGGGCAAGTTTGCAGGGACAATGTGAGTTCACTCCCAAGTCACTCACTTTGTTATGCTAATTGACACCTACTACCTATCAAGCACCTGGTGTGGAAGCTGTAACACTGAACTTGGTAGGCAGTTTTGCTCCATGGAACCTACATTTTACTGACTGAGACAGACATTAAGAAAAATAAACCGAGAAAGCAGGTCACTGCAGGTTGTGACAATTGTTATGCAGGAAACAAACTCAATGGCATCCTAAAGAGAAAGTTGGAGAAGCTCTGCTGTGGAGACAGCAGTCAGCACAGGCTATAATGAGGACACGTTTGAGCTGGTATCTGAAAGATTAGAATGTGCCAGACACACGGCAGAAAGACAGTGAGCATGAGGGTCATGTGGCTAGAAAAAACTCCCGGGAACTAAAGAGCGGAAATGAGACAAGTGTGATGGAAGCTGACAAATATCACCCAGGATCCTGCAAGCCATGGCAAGGAATATGGGTTTTGTCCCAATCCACCGTTAGTATTCTGAAGGGCTTAAGAAAAGGTGCAATATGATCTGATAAACATATTTACCAGAAGTTCCTTCTGTTTGAAGAATGATGTGAGGAATCAGGAGCTATTGAACAGTTTGGACAAGAAATGACTTGGATGAGGCTGGTAGTACTGGAAGTGGAGAGAGACACCAAGATTTAAGATAGACTTGGAACTGGAAACAATTGGATTTAAAGTTAAATAAGCGTATTCACTCATTCATTCATTCAACAAATACTGCAGATCAAGAAATGAGAGGCTTCCAACTATGGGAAAAATTGCTGGAGCAGACAAGACTTCAGAAGCTAATATATATATATTTTTTCTCTATATTTGTTTGTTAGATGAGCATGATATCTCAGCTTTGGAATGTGGAGAGATTTTATATATATATAATATATATTTCATATATATTATGAATCTCTCCACATATAAAAGTGTATAATATATAAAATATATATTAAAATATAGAAAATATATTAAAATATAATATATAAAAATATATAAAATATAGATATAAATATATAAAAATATATAAATATAAAGTATATATGATATATAAATATATATATAATATACAAATATACATAAAATATATATAATATATAAATATATAGAGAGAAACTATGAAATGCCATGTAAAGTTCTACCTATAGATTTCAACTTTGTCTCATTTCAGTATTATCACAAAGAAAAAAACCTAGCATAACTGAAGATCTCTTTTTTCTTTCCCTTATAATTCTACTTGTGTCATTTCTCTTCCTGCTTTCTACCTGCATAATACATCTCGTTATCATGTTACAATCACTGCATCTCAAATAGCTGATAATTATCATATTTCTAGAGCCTGTTAACATCCACTTTCCACAATGATATCCTTCTAAATCTCCATGTGAATCATTTATTTCAGTTTTTTTGTGAAGATCACAGGTAGGTGCTCTGTGGAAAAACAATCATTAACCTCATTAAAGCAGCAGGATGAGACGCTGAGAGCATGACTCCTGATATCCTAAGAGTTTAAAGTTGCAGCTCAGGAGACCCCAAATCGAGTTTTGTTCCTTTTAGTGATAATGAATGTTAAAATCCAAGAGCAAACTTTAAAACAAAGTTTTGAAACCCGGCCAAAAGCAGGTGAGCCCTGTGGTTCAGTGTGGTGAGCCTGGCACTTATTCTGGTAGCCAGCCCTGGGTGGAATTGGAATTGTGGTGTCAGCTGCATTTGCATGACATTTATTTATTGCACTTTCAGAAGAGGCCCTGCTATGGGAAGAGTTACATGAGAAAGCCAGAAAAACACAAGTCTGAGTCCCCCAGGCCCCAGAGGCCTTCTACAGGGAACCTCAAGTGAAGTAAGTCCCCAGCAGGATTCTGCAGATCGCCGTCACAGTGGTCTTTCACCTGCCATATGGGTCTTCCATCTTGAGAACATCCCACATCAGGCATCCCCTGACTCCACAGTCTACCCAAGAGGAATCATCAGGTGCAGACTCAGGAGCAGAGGTGGGCCAAGGTGCTTGTGATACACCTCAGTCTCTAAGCTCAAGAATCCCCTTGCTCTCCAGGGACACAACTCCTGATGATGGGGCCAGGGAGCCCAGGGTGCCTCTTCTGTTTTGCCTTCTCTTCTTGTTCCCTGGAGGCTGTGATCTCACAACATTATAGTTCGAAAATTAAATGTTCCCTTCTGATCTGCCAGTCTGATCCAGGGAATGAAAAATCAATTAGTTCGCTCCTCTCCCAAACTGTTTGAGAATTCTAACTCAGGACCAAGGTTCTCAAGGACAGCAATGGGATAAGAGTCATATAAATATCGTCCAAACATTATTAACATCACAGAGAAGTGACCCTCCAGAGTTTTGTGTCCCTGGAATCCCAGACCCTTGCCCCTGCAACAGCTGACTTGTTAGGGCCTGGTAATCCACAGACATGTGTTCTTGTTTCTCTTGTGGTTGTTCGCAGGAATACCCTGAACCAGGGATTGTGGTTCCTCCTGGGAGAACAGAGCTAATTGGACACATTCAGAAGGGAGAAATTTTTCCCATAGCCTATAAAATTAAAGGCAATAAATAAGCAAATAAAACGTGTTTCCTATGACTCCGGAGGTGCTGTGGCATCCTCTTTTATTGGCTCATAAAGCATCGCCCAGCACTGTTGCTCTGCTATCGGCAGCTCCAGTGACAAGGCTGAGTTATCTGCCCACTAATTAGAATATCTTTTTTTCAGGAAACTCTCTGAAAGAATCAAGTTTCCAGCCTCTACTGTCTCTTTTGACGAGCCATTGCTCAGAGATGGTCAGATATTTGAGGTGGCTGCTTTATAGCCACTTCTGCATGGTGTGACAGGGATATATGGGGAAGAAAGATTCTTGAAGATGCCCATATAACAAGAACGCTAAACTGGGAGTTTGCAAGGTCACCAAGGTGTTGATGGATACCAGGTGACCAAGCGGGTCCTTAGAAAACCAGTACATGAAACTTCACAGTTGGTGGTAAGAATTGATTAGCCATTTACTCTGACAGAGGAGACAAAGAACTGGGTTGTTAAATTTTAAGAAGAGGATCTATAAAGAGTTTTGCTTAATTCTACAAGCAAACACCCCCCCCCCAAAAAAAAAGGTAGGAGTAGCCATCCTTATAACAGACAAAGCAGATTTCAAAATTTAAAAAGTAACAAAGGATAAAGATGACCACTACCTAATGGTTCAAGGGTCAATCAACCAAAAAGACTTAACTATCAACATATACTCACCAAATGAGGGAACACCAAGATTTATAAGACAGCTACTAAGAAAGCTGAAAACAAATATAGGTAAGAACACATATATAGTAGGAGATTTCAACACCCCACTCTCAACAAAGGACAGATCAAAAAAACAAAAGTTACACAAGGACACAAAAGCCTTAAAAGAAGACCTAGACAAAATGGACCTAATAGACATCTACAGGATGCTACACCCACATGGAACAGAAAACACCTTCTTCTCAAATGCACATAGATCATTCTCTAAAATTGACCACAAACTAGGCCACAAGGCAAACATGAATAAATACACAAAGATTAAAATAATACCAATCTTTTTTTCAGACCACACGGGTATGAAACTAGAAATCAACAATGAAAAGGAAGTAAGAACACCTAACACTTGGAGACTGAACAACATGCTTCTAAAGGAAGAATGGGTAGCTGAAGAAATTAAAACTTACTTTGAAACAAATGACAAAGAAGACACAGCATTCCAAAATGTCTGGGATGCAGCAAAAGCTATCTAAGAGGAAGGTTCATAGCAATACAGGCCCATATCAAAAAAACAAGAAAATAACCAAAAAAAATAACCTAATCTACCAACTTGAAAAATTAGAAAAAGAGCAACAGAAAAACCCAAAATTCAGCAGAAGACAAGAAATAACAAAAATAAAGGAAGAAATAAATAATCTAGAAGCCAAAAAGACTATTCAAAAGATTAACGAAACCAAAAGCTGGTTCTTTGGAAAAATAAATAAAACTGATAAGCCCCTTTCAAAGCTCACAAAGGAGAGAGAAAATTCTAATCACAAATGAAAGAGGAGAAATTACAACAGACACAAAAGAAATCCAAAGGATAATAAGAGATTACTATGAACAACTATATGGAAATAAATACAGCAACCTGGATGAGATGGATAGATTCTTAGAAATATAACACTCCCCAAAATTAAACAAAGATACAGAGAACTTAAATAAACCAATCACAAGCAGTGAAATTGAAGATGTCATCAAAACTCTACCTAAAAACAAGAGCCCAGGACCTGATGGCTTTACAAATGAATTCTACCAGACATTTGAAGAAGAAATAATGCCTGCACTACTAAAGCTTTTTCAAAAAATTGAGAAAGAAGGAAAACTGCCAAACACATTCTACAAAGCAAACATCACACTCATACCAAAACCAAATAAGGACAGCACCAAGAAAGAAAACTATAAACCAATTTCCTTAATGAACACAGATGCAAAAATCTTAAACAAAATCTTGGCAAACTGAATCCAAGGATGCATTAAAAGCATCATCCACCATGACCAAGTGGGATTTATCCCAGGGGCACAAGGATGGTTCAACATCCAGAAATCAATTAACATAATACACCACATCAACAAAGAGAAAAACAAAAACCACATGATAATATCAATAGATGCAGAGAAAGCATTTGACAAAGTCCAGCATCCATTCATGACCCTTGAAAAATTAGGGATTAAAGGAACATACCTCAACATAATAAAAGCCATCTATGACAAACCTATGGCAAATATCATCCTAAATGGGGAAAGACTAAAAGCATTCCAGTTGAGATCTGGAACTAGGCAAGGAAGCCCACTCTCCCCATTACTCTTTAACATTGTATTGGAAGTTCTAGCTAGGGCGATAAGGCAAGAGAAAGACATAAAAGGGATAAAAATAGGTAAAGAGGAACTGAAGCTATCATTATATGCTGATGACATTATTCTCTATATAGAAAACCCCAAAAAATCCACAGAAAGACTACCTGAAATAATAAACCAGTTCAGTAAGGTAGCTGGATACAAAATCAACACACAGAAGTCAGTCACTTGCATATATGCAAAAAGTCAAATAGAAGAAGAAGAAATCAGAAAAAACAATCCCATTTACCATCGCACCAAAAAAATTAAATACTTGGGAATAACCCTAACAAAAAACGTGAAAGAATTATACAAAGAAAATTTTAGAACACTCCTAAAGGAGATAGAAGAAGACATAAGGAAATGGAAAGACATTCCCTGTTCATGGATTGGAAGAATTAATATTATCAAAATGACCATCCTACCAAAGGCAACCTACATATTCAATGCAATCCCAATAAAAATCCCCATGACTTTTTTTTAAAGAGATAGAACAAAAACTACTGAAATTCATATGGACCTCATATATCAAAAAGCCTACTGACCAAAAAAAAAAAAAAAAAAAAGAAAAGAAAATGGAGGTATTACAATTCCAAACTTCAAACTATACTACAAAGCCATAATAATTAAAACTGCATGATATTGGTACAAAAACAGTCAGACCAATGGAACAGAATTAAGTGCCCTGAAATAAAACTACACATATATAGTCAACTAATCTTCGACAAAGGAGTGAAAAACTTACCTTGGAACAAAGATAGCCTTTTCAATAAATGGTGCTGGGAAAATTGAACTAAGACATGCAAAAAAATAGACCAAGAAAACTCCCTTATTCCATGTACAAAAATCAACTCAAAATGGATAAGAGACTTAGAGGTCAGACCGGAAACCATAGCATACACAGAGGAAAACTTGGGCAAAACTCTCCATGAATTACAGAAATCCCTTTCTAGAAACATCTACAGATGGTAAAAAAGTGAAGGAAAACATAAACAGATGGGACTACATCAAACTAAAAAGCTTCTGCACAGCAAGAGACAACAGAAAAAACTAAAAGATGACCAATCGAATGGGAAAAAATTTTTGCCTTCCACATGAGTGACAAGGATTTAATAACGAAGATCCACAAGGAACTCACACAACGAACCAAAAGCAAAACAAAAAGCCCAATCAAAAATTGGGGAGAAGAACTAAAAAGACACTTCTCCAAAGAGGAAATTCAAATGGCCAACAGACACATGAAAAATTGTTCAATGTCACTAGCAATAAGGGAAATGCAAATCAAAACCACAAAGAGATACCACCTTACACCAGTAAGAATGGCCCACGTCCAAAGAACAGGCAACAACAAGTGCTGGCGAGGATGTGAGAAAAAGGAACACTCTTACACTGCTGGTGGCAATGTAAACTGGTCCAACGTCTGTGGAAAGCTGTGTGGAGGACCCTCAAATTAATGAAAATGGGACTACCATTTGACCCAGCAATTGCTCTCTTGGGGATCTACCCAAAAGAGACCTCAGTGTGGGTACAAAGGGACACCTGTGCTCGGATGTTTACTGCAGCACAATTTATAATTGCAAGGTCATGGAAGCAACCTAAATGCCCCAAAACAGATGACTGGATAAAAAAGATGTGGTATATATACACAATGGAATATTACTCATCAATTAAAAATGACAAATTTGATGATTTTATAACAACATGGATGTACTTAGAAGAAATCAAATTAGCAGAAACAAGTCATAAAGAATAAGACAGAAACCAAGTTGTTTCACTAATATATGGGATATAATGAAAAATAAACAAAAGACTTGAAGAAAAATCAAAACAAACTAAGCACCAAACTGAAGTGCACAACTTTGAGCAGGAGGGAAAGGGGAGGAATGGAGGGGGGGGGGGGGAATTCCTGGGATTACAATGTTGTGAAATTTATAAATAAATAAATAAATAAATAAATAAATAAATAAATAAATAAATAAATAAATAAATAAATAGTTTTGCTCAACTGGGGCCTTCTCTGAGGGAGAAGACCGGATGACCTACCTCCCACCCCAAACTTAGTGAGAGAGTCTTCAATGAACAATAACAGAATTGCTATGTGTTACCCAAAGTTGAAGGGCCTACAAGTCTCTTTACTGAAGGATCCTGCCTGAGGAAGGGAAAACAGCCACTATAACCCCTCTGCGGCAGGACAGTGGTGCACAGGCATAGAACCCAAGGTGAAAATGTCAACCTATCCGCATCTAAAGGGGTCTCTTGCCCTTGAAGGCAGTCTGTCAGGACAGGGGACCCCTCAGTGAGTCTCTGTGGAAGGACTGGGAATAACCAGTTAGAATTGGGCCAAGAAGTTGTAGTTACCTGGCCCAGAAGGGGAATCTCCAGAAAACTCAGGAGAATTAGATTGAAAGAGCCATCTTCCGTGTCTGTCAGACCCAAAGGAGGCAAAAACCATCTTAGGACACTATCAGCTATGTAAGAACCACACCATTCCTCCTTCCTTCTTTAGAATTATGAGAAAACAAGAAGGTAGGCAGCAAGAGTGAAGGAGGAATGAGGAAAGAGGAAGTAGGGCCACACCTTCTTGGACAGCAGAGCCTAATGAGAGAAATGACTGTCATGTTAAGTTTGAGATTTTACTGATTATATTCCATGAGATCCTCCTAATGACTGAACTGAGACTGCTTTAGCTTAAATTAATTTATGATTATTTTTGTCAATGAATGAAAAAGAAAGTTTTGGTTCTGTTTGAATTTCTTCGATGGCAGGGAAGACTTAACCCCTGTTGACTGTTTAAAAGGATATTGATAGCAAAAATAAAGATACTTCTATAATTACATCTCAGGGGTTCTGGTTATTTAAAGTGCCAAATATACCAGGTCAGAGCAGAAAGAAGAAATTTTTTTTGATCCCAAGGATGACAGCGAATTCTGCCAGAAATTTCTACATTTAGGAATGGATCCCTTGGGTAATCATGCTCTAAGATGAAAGAATCAGCCCCACTGAGCTTTGATATTTTCCTCAGCGTGAAAGGGGGGCTTTATACTCTCATCAAAAAAGGGTCTATTTGGGTTGTCTGTCTAGATTTGTGAGGATAATTTGGTAACATATAAAGACCCTAAAGGCTTCCAAAAAGGAAAACAGGCCATCTACACAAAAATGAAAAAAATGGATAGTACTCAAAAGCAACAGTACAGCTAAAAGACAATGAATCAGCACCTTCAAAATTCCAGGGAAAATTCATTTCAACCTAGAGTTCTAAAGCCAGCTAGCCTGTCAATCAGAATAAAGACATTTTCAGACATGCAAAAGCAAAATATTTATTTCCCATGGCCTCTTTCTTGAAAAGCTACTGAAAGATAGGTTTCTATAAAAAGAGAGTGAATCAAGAAAGAGGAACCCATGGATTAAGGGAGGAAGGAGGGTTCAGCCTAGGGGCGAGGAGGAGGGATTCCCTGAGAGGAAGGCTCCCTGAAGCCACAGATGCCATCAAAACAGCCCTCGAGCAATCAACCCAGACAGAGCAGAAGGCTCCAGCACTCCAGCAAACAAAGTGAAATGGATGGATTATATGAGATATTCAAACATTTGGAAAGTGATATCAATGGTATAAAACAGATTTGATAGAGCCCATGAAATAAAAACCAACACTAATACCAATATCCTTATTTTTAATCTAAAGAACAAGTATTAATATTATTGTGGATGGTATTGGCCTGTTTATTCCCATATCCATAACCATTCTGGCACCCCACTGATGAGTTTTGCATTGTTGGTGCTGGGGAGGCTGGAAGTTGCCTCTTGCAGACTGTATTTCTCTATTGACTTCCATCTGCACTTGGCTGATAGGAGGCTTGAGAGGGCAGTGGAGGGCAAAAGAAAGGGAGAAGGCAGGGTATTTCTCTGTGCTCTGCCTTAATGTGTCATTTCTCATAGGGGTGACACCTCATCCAAGGATAGACCTGCTTTTGTTCCACATTTTGCAGATGTCCCTGCAAGCCAGGCTTTTAAAAGACTGCCCACTTCTTTCAACCTGACAAGAGCAACAGCTTCCTGCAATTGTTAATTTTTGGTTGTCTCAACTTTTCCTGTTTAACATACAAGTTCTTACATTATCATTAACCAATTCCTTAAAGTAACCCCCTTTGCTTAAAATGCTTAGTGATTTCTGTTTTCCCAGCAAGATACTGATTTGACCAGAATAAACAAAAGTTTCTATCATGGAGGTCTACTGAACTGCAAGCCATAATTTCTAGCCTATGATATAAATACTGTCAATGGTTCTCCCCCCCACCCCCACCCCCTGCCCAAGGTTTGGGGGAGAGCAGGTATGCATCTGAGAGAGGTGGAGAAAAGGAAGCAAAAGCCTCATCTACTATAACATGAAACCAACACTAATACCTAGTATTGGTGAAGCAGGAAACAGGGCTGTAAGCATGTTGTTTAGAATTGTGGTAGTAATTATGAGAAGAAACAGATGAAAGGGTTAAATAGCTCCTTTAGAGACTGGGAATATGATTCTACTGAAGTACAGAACTATTCTAGTTTATTATAGGTACTATTTGAGATTTTTTTGACTGTGTCAAGAATTATTTGATAAAAGTCAAAAATTATTTTTATAACAATGATTCATTCTAAAAGGTTGACTGGGGATGCCATTAAACTCCCTAAGCCACAATTTGCAAATCTGACCCACGCCCTGTGTGAAAAAGTCAGGACATTTATTGATCTATGATATTAGGCCTCAGCCCTAGTCCTTACCACATCCCAAAGCCTGTGACTGCAAGACCAATACCTGCTTCTGCAAATTCACCTTCTGTAAAATCTCATTTAGCGGAATTCAATCCAGGAAAATGAACACATTTAAAACAACTGTACTTCATATCAATGTTTTGAAATACAGGTTGCACCGTGCATGAGTACCTAGGTGCTCACCTTCCTGATCTGGGGGTAAGGGAGAAGACAGGAGAGGGACAGGAGATGGGCAAAGCTGCTACCCCCAATCTCTACCAACTACTGAGAGGGGGACTAGAGAAGAGAAATGGGAAACCATTTCTTTCTCTTGAATTTTCAGACCCACTCTTAGTCACCCCCCATGATGGGTTTCACTTTATTTTATTTACCTCCTATCTGACCTCCGACATTCCAGAACAAACCACAGGTGGTGGTCACAAAGTAAGTGAAGGAAAGTGTTTCTCTCCCTCTTTCTCTTTCTTAGTCATGTATCATAAGTCATCTCAGTCTCTGTTACTTGATCTTTTTGCTCATCTCATTCTAAGTCTTACTTTACTTCTGCAATAGTGATCCAGAATATTCTTCTCTGTTCATTCTGAGTTGTGTGTCCATCTTTTGTTGGCCTATAATTCAGAGTTAGTTCCAAGCTGTTTCTCCCATCTCTCAGGATGCCTTCTGAGCTGCACTCTCTAGGAAGCACATTGTGAATGTATTAGACCTGCTTCTAGGAGCTGGTGGATAGAAGCTCTGAGGAACCCTTGCCACTGCCTGGTACCAGTGCTGGTTCTGATCTGGTCATATCACACAGTGGCCGCCATTCCTCCTGGGGTTCACAGAGAACACTGGTAGGCCAACTCTAGCACTCTAGGATCCCCATGATGAGTCCAGTCATCCTTTATCTGCACTTTCTGCAACATGCTCTGCAAAGTCTTCATTCTAAGTACTGTGTGATACAAGATTGCATGGTCAAATGACTATGGAAATATCGGTTGAACTCGGTTAAGTGAAAAAGATTCCTGACTTAGGATTTCTCAGCCCTTTGATGTACACTGGGAACCTCTAAGAGTAAAGCATAATTGCAGCTCTGGGCAAACTGACGTGCTCTTTGCTGAGGAACACAACTCAGGATCAATGTTCCGAAGAACTTGCTTTGGGAACTGCTTTCATCAGTAATTGTCTCCAAGATCTCTGTACTGATTTCCTAATCTAGTGGAATTCGCTTAAACTGCATCCAGAGAGCTGCTCCAAAGAGATCATAGTGGCAGGCTCTCAATGGGTCTCCAGTTACTTTGAGCTTTAAGAGTTGGGTAAGTGAACCCATGACTGAGGCAGAGGCTGAGCTGCCCAAGCAGTCATTGTCACCTGACAAGGTAAGTCCCAAGCCTCTATGCAAGGAGACAGTCTATGCCACCCCTCCCACCTGCCATAGAACAGCCATGGTTCCAACACATCATGGGTACCCATGTCTCTGTGCCCTCACACGTTACCCCTTTAGAAACAGATCCCCCTTTCTCTGCTGTCGTAGTGTGGTTCACTCAAGAGCCAACTCTGGGACAATCATCTAAGTGTGCACAGATGATGTAATTTCTCACTAAGGAAGGAAAAGAAAGCATCCAATAAAGGATGTTTTATCATAGGTGCACGCGGATAACTGGGGCTGAATCCTGCAATCATATCTCAGAGGCAGCTTCTCCAAGGGCCAGGAAATCGGGGGGTCTATGCACCCTCTCTGACGGTTGTTAGCTGATAGTTACCTTGAGGGCAAGAGCATTAGTTTGTTTCCTAGCAGTCTGGCCTGCCCCAGCAGAGTAGACACTGGTGAGAGGAGTGAAACACCCAAGCAGAGAAATGTAGATGCTGGTGATTGGAAGTTGGGTCGTTGTTTCCTGGTTCTCTGAAGGAGCAAGGCGAGGGGATGTAGGTAAGGCATGGATAGCACCTGCTAACCCTGCCTAGGAGGTTTCCACCCATCCTGTCCCAGAAGGTCCTTCAAAGCCTAGGCCTCGTTCATCTTATCACAGCTGTACTGCCAAAGTGTAGCTCAGAAACAGGTGATGTAGTCTTTGTTAAATGAAGGGAACACTCAAAATACACTTCTTAAAAATCTCTATCCCATTCCACAGAATCATCTACCCCATTTATGACACCACACTCCCTATCTCCCCTCTAAGAACACTGAATCATGATCACCAGTGTCCTTGTCTGCTTTCCCCACTGAGCACTTAAGAAGGATTCTGCTTTTCCCATGGCCCAGAGTGGCAAACACATACAGTGTGAACTGGACCAAGTCAATCCAACTTCCCTAGGGCCACTGGTATGGAGAGCCAAGGTGAAAATGAGCAGGGTGCCATGAAGGGTGGAGAACGTCTGGCTCCATCCTGCCTGCTGAGAAACCATGTGTAGCCAGATTGTGTGAAGGCTAGGTGGGGCTTCTGCCACCCTCCCCTTGGGGATTGGCACACCCAAACTGGGTATTCAGTTCCACTCTAGAACTTGTGCTCTCCACACTGCTCATATGGCCCCCTAGTTATTAAAGTTTTTCATCATGGCCCATGACCCTTGGAGCCAGTAAGCATGAGATCAAGGAGGAATCTAGGCAGAAGGGCCATGTTGGCCTGCTCTGCAATAAGCAGAAATGCACAGAATGTGGAAGAATGAGGGATGGCATCCCTGGGCTTGCTGAAAAAGGGGGCCCTCCTCTCTCAAGTGTGAGACCCCAGCCATTATACCCACATAGAACTTTGGAACAGTCAGACTATTCTGTCCCAAATAGATAAGAGAGCCTATCTACCCTTTTGAGAGCCTTGTCCCAGTAGGAATTCAGAAATACAGAAGCTAAAGGCAATCATTAGAAAGAGAGTGAAGACAAAGTAGTATCCTAGGCATGCTAAGGCGGTCTGCCTGTGCACTGACAAAAATGCCACGCCTTCTGCTGCTTCATGGAACTGTCTAAAGTCCAAGCTTCACCCACTAACCCTGCATAGTCACAAGAAGTGAGGAATAAAACCTCACCCCAAGGAGGCAGCGTCTTCCCTATGCTAGGTAGTAGCCACACATTTTCTCATTTAATCTTCCCAGG
Organism: Uropsilus gracilis; assembly: GCA_004024945.1. Lineage (NCBI taxonomy): Eukaryota > Metazoa > Chordata > Mammalia > Eulipotyphla > Talpidae > Uropsilus > Uropsilus gracilis. Next base: position 127,935 of record PVHY01001124.1, on the reverse strand, counting down.
AGCTCAGTGAGATAACTATTATCATCTACATTTTTACAAAGAATGAACCAGATCAGCCAAGGTCAGACATGCAGGGCTTGTCCTCACAGCCACAGGTATACCTCTTGCTACTCAAAGTGTGTTCCATAGACCCATGACTTGTTAGACACACAAACTCTTTGATCTCAGCAGACTCTGCATTTTAACAACTCCCACCCTCCAGGTAATTTACAAGCATTAGAATCTGAGATGTCTCAGCTCAGATTCACGCTCTTGGCTTAGAGTTCTCTTCCTTATAGACAAGAGGCCAGTTTTCTTTGGGATCACCTGTTAGAATCTGACTACTCCTCAGTACAATCTTGACCCCCATCATTGTGCCAATGGGAGAATGGCATTCTCTCCTGGTCTCTGTCCTCACTCCTCCCTTTGCTCACAGAGGTTTATTTTCCCGGTTCCATTCTTAGCATGGCTAAATTGTACTCATCCTTCAAAATTCAGCTCCTAGGGTGCTTTCCTGGTGTTCCAGACTGTCAGGGATCCGCCTCTGGTCCCCCAGAGCACTCTAGCCTCTTCCTTACCTTCATCAGCCCACACTGCTCTGCTGACATTTCTGCCTTCCCTGTTACTCTGGGAACTTCATGGTCACCTTCACTTAACCAACTAGTAAAGACCATGAAATATCACAGGAGGAGTGAACAGAATAGAATGTCCAGTAGATGCTTTTCGGAGGGTAAACTTGCACACTCATCCTGGAGAAGCCATGGGAAGGTGGATCTGAGGATGTACCCCCCCCACCTGCTACTCCTGGCCTACCAGGGAGGGAAGGTCTGCTGGAGACTGGGAAAGGCCCGGTGCCAACCCACCAGCCATTCTAGCTCTCAGTGGAGGAAGATTCTGAAAAGCAGAAGGCACTAAAGTTGGTCTCAGCAACGCTAATGAGCCACAGGAGGACAAGAGGAGGGGGCTGTGCTTTCAAGATGCACCGATGTGTTTTCGAAAAATAATGAGCTCAATATCCGTAGGCGAGTTGGTATTTAGGCTCCTTCCCGTGTGTTTTTGGAGGGATGATTAACGCGACTCTATAGAGAAACTGTGAACTGCATGTGGGCAGATGCAGGTGATGGGGAGGCTGGAGCAAAACAGCCATGGTTGTTCAAGCTGGGTCCAATGCGTGACCCTCCCTTGCCCCAAGGAAGCAGCGTCTACCCTGTGCCCCTGTGCCAGGGACGAGCCACACATTTCCTCATTTAAGCTTTCCAGGAGCTCAGTGAGACAACTATTATCATCTACATTTTTACAAATAACGAACCAGATCCTCAGCGTGGTGAAAAAGATTCTCCGCGGTCGCAGAGCAGCGGAGAGCTGGAGTCCGGATGCTGTCGGAGCCTGGACATCTCAGAGGAAGTGTTACAGGGATACTGCAAAATGCAACCAGCCTGCTGCTGGCCACTGGGAACCCAGGCTAATTCTGAGCAATTTACTTCACTTCAAAAATAGCCAAGCAAAATGCGAATAAAGCACTCCAGGGCGTCTCTGCTGCCTTCAGATAATGGAGTGGGGGAGGAGACAGGCATGCACTTAACAAAAATGAGAGTCCCAGGAGCAGAACAGGACCTCAGGCCCCTCCCCAAACAGGGAACAAGAAAGTTGGGCTCAGAACCAGGAGGAGTAGCTGAGTAGCAGAGCCGGGCCCTTGGGAATATCACTCAACAGGGGACTTTAGGTGAGTCACCTCACAGCTCCAAGCTTGTGGGTAAAATGCCAATCTAGAGGGCAGCTGTCACAAGATAGCAGGATAACAGATGTTTGTTGCGTTAGGCTGACAGAAGTCTTTTCAGGAAAGGAGATCTTCGGAAACCAGTTTGCTAGGTGCTAGGTAGAGATGAGCTCCCACAGCCTCCTATGAGGACCAGGGCCTCAGTTCCTGAGGACTGAGAACCAACCAGGAAGACTACATCCCAGGGAATGTGGGATGATCCAGAATGATGTGAAGATCTTTGTGAGGCAAATTGATCCCACCCAACACCTAGCCAGATTTGTCAGATGCCTTCACCATCCTGAGAACCCTCTCATCTTCTTCTCCCATCTCTTCTTCTTTTTGTCTTGTATTCATTTCCAGAAAATTCTCTGCCCATCTGAAGATCAGAACATCATTCCCTTATCCAGTCTCTCCCCATCAAAAGAAAGAAAACAAAAGGCTATAAGGGCTTTTTATGAGACGAAGGGCAAGCAAGCTCCAAGGTCCTTGGGTACCACAGGACTCTGACATGCCTGTCAAGAAAGGACAGAGCTGAAGAGTTGATCTGAAAGTTAAATAACTCCAAATGGGGTTTCTTCATCTGTTTCTTTTTAAAAAATAATTCATAGTACCAGACAGGTTGACAACTTATTGAAAATGGTTTCCCACCTGGAAAGTGCTTATTACTTACAATGAACCATCTTTATTACATCAATACTGACATTTAACACCCAATAAATTTCCACTCCTTCCATAGAGAGGTGCCTGGTAACCGGCAGGAGTCCCTGCCTTTTCTCTGCATTCCAACATGGATTGGGTTTCAGGGGCCACCAGGTCCCTCAAACCCAAGGGAAATTTCCTCAGATTTGAAGAGAAAGAGCAGCCCTGGGATGTCTTTAGAGTCCAGAACTGATCACTCTGTCCCCAAGCCAGACAAGACACCCAGTCTGCTAACAGTGACGACATGTGTACATAAAGGCCACTGGATGAAGGTAGAGGAAAGAAAGGAAAGCTCCCGCCATGACCCACCATCCACCCTGCTGTGATAGACAAGGTTCCGCCCCATCTTGTCTGCCCTGCCACTGCTGTCCTATCCAGAACTGACCAAGTATGTAATTGGGTAAGTCTTATCCAATAAGCCTTGTGTCTACCCTTTGAATTAGTGTTGTTGGTTCTTCTAGAAGTGGAATTGCTATGCCATGTGATAGATTCATTTTTAATATTATGAGAAACCTCCATACTGTTTTCTTTTTTTTTAATTTTTTTAATTTCTTTTGTGAGAAGAAAGCAAGTTACATAGGTATACATATTACAATACCATAATTAAAAAATTATAACCATGCAAAATATAAAAATGTACTGATGTGTGATTTAAAAGTTCCAAATACCACTGGAATGGCAAATATCAAATCCAGTGTACAAATTGTTATTTCTGGGAATGTCTAGTGGGGAATAGGATAGAAAAGATATCCACAGAGAATGTCAACTATCCCTGTGATGGTTGTTTTTTTTTTAATTTTAATTTTTTAATTTGCATGTATATGTGTATTTATATTTATATTACATTACTGTGTACCCCGAGGATTTCCCACTTCCCAAATACCTGCTAACCATCCTACTCTTTTGTGCCCTTTGCCTCCCCCACCTTCTTCCCCATCCTCCTCTCTCGCTCCATTGTTTGGTCCCATTGGTTGTTTTTACTTTTTCTTATTCAGCCATACTGTTTTCATGGGGTTGAACCAGTCTCTATCCCCACCAACAGTCCCCACCTTCCCTTTTCTCTACATCCTTACACACACTTGTTATTTCCGGTCTCTTAGATGTGGGCCATTCTCATGGGCGTAAGGTGATATCTCAATGGGGTTTTGATTATCTGATGGTAAGTGATGATAAGCAATATTTTCATGTGCCTATTAGGCACTTTATATCTTCTGTGGAAAAATGCCTAATTCATTTTTCTGCCTTTTTTGGGAGGGTGGGGTTGGACCTAGTTGTTTTCTAAGTGTCCCTAACACAGAGGAGTGGATCAGGAAAATGTAGTGTATATAGCTACACACATTGGAATACCATTACTCACTAAATAAGAACTCTTGCCATTTTTCTCATACCTTCTCCCCCACCTTCCCACTCTCTTCTTACTACTTCTATTTCTACCTGGTCTTTCAAAGCTCTGCCCTCTTTAGTTTAGCTAAGTTGCTAAAATGGTAGATTAAAGTAGGTAATATTTAGGGCTCCAAAGTCAGACAAATCTTTCTTTATGACCCTGCCCTGAAGCTTGCCAATTGTGTGGCTTCCTAAATCCTTTGAGCTTTAACTTCTTTATCCATAAAATGAGGATAATTTTATACATATATATCATTATATATTATATTGTATATATATATATCATTTCAGCCACTGAATAGGATGAACATATATATATTCATTCATATATCATTTCAATCACTGAATAGGATGAATATATATATATTATATATTATAATATATATATATATATATTCATATATATATATATTCATCCTATTCAGTGGCTGAAATGATCAAAGGAAGGAGTGTGCATAAAGTGTTTGCATGGCCCTGCCATCCAGGAACAGGGGGCCCATTCTTATTAGTGACCCTCCATCCTAGAGACAGCTGAGTCCCCTATTCTGCCCAGCTCAAATGGTTCATGTCTTGGCAAGCCTGGAGTCCCCACGTCCTGGATTATGGACACACGCAGGACAAAACCAGTCAGGATTGGCTGGAAGTCAGCGCAGTAGCCTGTTCAGAGAGAAATGCAAACATATTCCTTCCAAGGACATGCAGTTGGATGCATGGGGGTGTGCGTGTTACTCTGCGATTTGTAATTAGAGCATCATGCAGATGGGTTCTGCTCCAAAGCTTAAAAACATTTCTTCTCCACAGGGTTTTAAATTTCTTCTTGCTAATATGAGGAGTTTATGCTAATCACAGGCTCCACAAATGTCACAGTCCTCTTGGGCTACGCAGGGTCAGTACAGAGCCCAGTCCCTGGGGCTCTCATGCCCACCCTTCTGTTGCATGTAGGGGGATGCAGTGCCAGAGCCAGCCAATCCCTGGGGCAGAGAAGAGTGCACACAGAGTGTGCACTAGGGGATGGGCCCCCAGTTCCGCTGCTGGAGCTCATGGGTGAACGACAGATGTCCGAAGGCAGCACACCCTCCAGGACAGTTGAGTGGTGCGGCACCTGGCTGGGCATCAGAGAGGCCCATAGTTCTCATGAGTGTGGCGATGCTCTGTGCTTCCTTGATTCAAAACCCTCACCCATCCAAACTTCTGAAAGAATACAGCCACATTTTCCCAAGGGCAGTCAGAAGTCAGGGGAATGTACAATAACATGCGTGAACATTAAACACTGTAGAAAACAATGTATTCACAGACTCATCGTCCTTTAAGCATCAACAGGGTGGTAACCTGATCTAGTCCTGACTCTCAGCTACAATCTTCACAAAGGGCCTGAGAAGTTCTGTTTTCTACTTTTGCTTGCTTACCTCCCGTGACAAGAAGCTCGCTGCCTCTTTTCACTGCACACAGATAACTATTTGAAGCTCTTTCCTTACAACAAGGCCAAACCATCTCCCTATTTTATTTTACCCATTTCTACTTGTGCCCTTGGGACCAGTACTGCCTCACAGAAATGGAACATAGCCACATTTTGAATATTCTAATACCAATATACATACAATAGTAAAATGAAGACCTGGAATTAATTTTAATAATACATGCTATTTAAGCCAACTTATCTAAGCCATTACCATTTCAATATTGTGAAATGTGGAAGCAGGTAGAAAGATGGAGCTTCAGATAAGAGGAATACCTCCTATCTCTTTAGCCCCCTCTGGCACAATAGAGGGTGGGCAACAGCATGTCTCTCACCTGTACCCCAGCTTCCTAACCTCTTTGGAATGTCCCAAGTAATGGCTGTTGCCCCCAACGGTAAATTCTCCTGTTACCAGGCATCCCCGCATCCTCCCTGCTGCATGTCACGTACACTTTGCTACTTTCTCATTACATCATTGTAACGTTTTCTTGCTGGGGTATATATAGGGGTTTTCTCAACTTCACCAAAGTTGGACCTGGACATGCTTCACAGAATACCCATTCTGTGGGCTAGCCTCACAGATTGCTATCAGTCTCTTCTGACTCAATTTCTTCTTCATTCCACATGCAACTCCTAACAAATATATAATCAACATAAAAATGATTGAGTTTTTTAATAGATGCATTACTATACTATATAAGCTTTCAGGTATATTTCATTTAAAAAATACACACACACATATATACACACACACCACACTAAAAGTTCAATTCTCCCAGTTTACCCACCCCTTTGTCCCTTCCCTTCTGGTGACTATTAATTGGTTTTACTTTTGTTTTATTTAATTCATCTGCTTGTTTGTTTTCTCTACATATCATAACATGTGAAATCATATAACATTTGTCTTTCTCCTTCTGATGTATATCACTAAGCATATTTATTTCACTAAGTTCTATAGAGTTGGAGGAAGCAGGATGTCATTTTCTCTATAGCTGAGTAACATTCTGTTGTGCATTTTACAACTTTCTTATCCATTTGCAGTCAATCGGCACTTAGCTTGTTTCAGTCCTTGGTTATAGTAAATAATGTTGCAACAACCATAGGGGTACGTACAGCCCATTGAATCAGTGTTTTTGTATTGGGGGGATAAATATGTAGAAGTGGGATAACTAGATCATATGGAATTTCTATTTTTATTTGTCAAAGAATCTTTATATGGATTTCCATAATGGCTGCACCAGTTAACATTCCCACCAATGACAAGTTTTATACTGCTTTCATCTGGGGTCTGGATCAGTTATGTATTTCATGCTTAGAACCCATGATTACCCATTTTTAAGTGCCCAACAACCACAGAGAGCTATAGGCTACTGTCTGCACAGGGCTGCTTGAGAGTCTATCAGGCTCTCTTGTTCTGTCCTTGCAGCCTTCTACGCCCCACCCAGCTCACCAGCTCACATTCCCAGTTCTTCCCATTCTTCTTCACCTTTCTTTATCTTAAACAGCTCTAGATTATGTTTTTATTTACGGTAAATACTCAATAAATGCTCTTCATTTTTCCTACCTCTTTTTTTAAACCATTCCATTCTAAGAATAATTTCATTATTGGAAACACAGTTTTATATGGCATCAATATTATTTAGCTTCAGGAAAGGTTAGCACAAATAAATTTTAAAATATTCATTCACCTTTTCAACTGTTTTGGCTGTAAATATAAATTATTTTTCTTTCCCTACATTTGATTCTCTACATAGTTTTTTCTCCACAGCTGAGCTTGAAGGTCTCCTCCACATACTGATTGCAATCACTGGCAGAGAAAACACAGATCATGGTCCAAGGAAATCCATCATGCAATACCTGTCCCAGGATTACACAAGAGCTCAAGCAAGACCAGAGTCATCTATTCACTGAGCACTTCTTCAAGTTAGGCCTCAGCCCCCCTTCTCCCACTCACCAGGGGTAAGTTTCCAGTGGAAACTGCCAGAGAGGCAGCCAAGAGCTGAAACCAGAATTCTAAGATCACTGCACAGAGAAGAACGTGATGGAAATGGTCACAGTAGGGGTGGGGAGCAGGTTAACAAGGTGCTTATGCACCCAGGTCAGGTGATAAGATGGTTGGGTAAAGGGTGCTTGCTCCCAGCCTTAGTGTCTGTGACACTGCACAAGTGCCTTATTCTTCCTAAATGCCAGACCCTCGTCTCTAAAGCAGGGGTCACAATCGTACTTATCTTCTGGGTGTACTAGTTTCTTACTGTATATAAGAAATCACCAAGCGCTTAGTCATGTGAAAGGGCACCAACTTATTTAGAGTTTTGTATGTCAAAACCCTAAAAGGGCTCTCACGGGGCTAAGCATCAGGTATCAGCAGGCTGCTTTCCTCCAGAGACTCCAGAGCAGAGTGTGGCTCCTCTCTTATCTAACTGTGAGCTGCCCACACTCTCATGAGCCTTGTCCTCCATCCTCAGGACAGCAGGGGGAAGCTGAGTTCTTCTCACATTTCTCACTCTGACTCTTCTCTTTTTTCACTTATAAAGAGCCTGCATTTACACTGGGCCACCCAGGATAACTGCCCCACTTCAAGACCAGCTGATTAGCAAACTTAATTCCCTCTTAATGCAGAGTGGATCATATTCATGTATTCTAGAAGTTGGGATATAGGTATCTTTGGGGGTCATCTTTCGTCCTACCATGGAGGGTTATTTGGAGGGTGAGGTAAGCAGTATATGGTATAACTATGTTATAACTGCTGGGAATTTTGGCATTTGGTCCCAAATCCTCATGTGAACTCATGGCCTGGGCAGCAAAGTGGAGCGAGCTTGGTCTGACTGATGCAGGCTTCCTTTCTCTTGGACCCAGCTGAGGTCTTTTGAAAGGCAAGAGAGTCACTTCCAAGCAAAAGGTAATTTTGAGTCCAGCTCACTACATGGATTCCTAAAAGGCCATGCTCCCCAGAAAGAAGTTAAAGGGAAAGCACTAAAGCTCACCCGGAGAGTCAAGAGCTTTAACCTCTTTGGTCTTCACAGGGAAACCTCTACTGTAGGCTCAAGACCCAAATGTGCTGTAGGGTAAGTGAGTTAGTCAGGCTTTTTCCACCACTGAACAAGCACCTGTGGTATTGCGCCCTCCCCATGACTGTGCAGCCCAGTGGATGTGTGCATGTAGAAGTGGGCACACCTGGTCCTAGGAGAGAGGGGATAAAGAGCAACATGAGCACAAATGAGAGAGAGCATAAGGCAGAGTCAGAGAGAGAGGGCAGGAGAAAGATCGTGAAGATTCCTGGGGTTTGCAGGGCTTATATGCTTCCCAGCTCCCCAAGTCCTGGCCCTGCCCTGTCCAGCTTGGTGTGTCTATGTAACAGCTAGAACCAGTTAAGAACTTGCACAGATTGGTGAGCCTGATGCTTGCACTACAATTGGCGTCACAAACAGTATGCTTCCCCTGACACATGCCTTTGTGCTATATCCAGAGCAGTGCCTCTTCTTATAGAGGTAATGTGAGCAAAAAGAAGGGCTTTCCTTCTTTCCAAGGAGGAAAATTAGAACTGATTGCTGTAGAGCATTATCCAGGCAAAGTGAAGTATGTCCCAAACTTGGAACGGTGAGTTGGTAATGAGAATAGCAGCAGTACCTAACATTTATTGAGCACTTATTACATACCAAATCCCAAGATCAGAGTTTTATGGAACTTATGATTCCAAACCCCTCAGCAGTATCAATTTAGGAGCATTTTTATGGGAGTATAAATAGCAGGCATTTATCCATGGGTGCAATTAATCTGCTCTAGCAAAGGGATGAGAGATGCATCCCGGCTGTTCCATCCTTCGAGTTGAGTGGGGGTCTCAAGGATGTTAGCGGGTCAGAAGCAGGCGAATAAAAATACCCCACAAGGGAAAAGCTGGCCTTTAAACTCCGCACTACCAGGCCCGTCTACCCACATGTCAGCAGTGCAAGACCAGATTAACAGAAACAGGATTTATTAACAAGAGGATAAGGAACCCAGCATCCCCAGGGCTGCCCGGGCTGCTGGATGCCTCACCCCAGTCCAGTAAGTCAAACAACACAAAACAGGCCAAATCAAGTACAGGTTTGCAACAAGCCTCCTCTTGAAGAGACTACCACCTCCAAGTCAGCCTGGACGATTGCCCGAGGACCAAAAGCTTGCAACTTTTCTCCTCTCTGTCCGGCTATGGACACTCGCACCTTCCTTTTTCTCTTTGGTCTTGTTCTCCCTGCAAGCACTCTTATGCTCTCTCTCATACCATGTTCTTCTTCTGTCTGATCTCTCCTCTTGAGAGACGTCTCCCCTCTCTTCACGTGCTTCATTAAGTCTTGGCCCACACGGTGTCTTCCTCTAGTTTAGCTGCATCTTATTACAAAGATGAGGCCATGGCTCCCCAATTCAGCCTTGTCACCTGCTACAGATATGGTGCTAAAAGAGAATTTGAATGCAGAAGGTTGAGAGGTAGTCATCTCTACTGAATCTCACTGATGTAACAGCGTGGGCAAGAGATGAGAGGCAAGGGACTTCCATTGGGGAGAAAAATGTCCACTTGTATTCCACTTGTCCATTCCTGACATGTGAATATCTCATCTCCATGGGTTATTCCCTAGAGAGAACATGAAATCAATTCCAGCCAAGATTATTTGGTGGAGGCACAGTGAGTGTCAGAACCAATGTACTAACATTGTGGCCACTGGAAGTCCTAGCATAAGGCACGTACCCAGAATCTCAGGTTCCGGCTAACCCTGTATGAGCTATAGGACGGTTAGCAGATCAAACCCTATACATAAGCATGTGAGCAACCTCTTGTATGAGAAATGGTTCAGTGCCTACTACCCAACAGTCAGTTATTGCCGAGTTATAGCAATAAAAGTCTGATTAAAAGATATACATTTATAGATTGGTGGAGCCTGAGAATTAGGCCTGGTTTTAATGCTTGCTCTACCACATAAGCATCAGTGTTTAGTGAATATCCTTCATTTGTTTGATGTGGGGTAAAGGAGTTGGCAGGTTTTTCCCTTCAATAGCCTCTATGACCAGCCCTGTGGGATTGTGCCTTTCCCATGATTGTATATACCTGGTCTAGTGGGTGTGCACATGTGTGAGTGGGCTCACCTGGGCCTAGGAAAAGGCAATAAAGAGGTGGCATCACCCTTGGGAGGAGAGCATGGAGGGTGAGGAGTGAGCGCAGGGAGAAGAAAATAAGAATGCCAGAGAAAGAGAGTACAGGGAATGAGTGTGAAAATTCTTTGGGGCTGTCCTGCCTCCTGGCCCCTCTAGCCCTGGTCCTGCCCTGCCTGGTGTGTCTGTATAACTGCTCTGAGCAATAAAGCACCTATGCAGATTGGGATGCCTGCACTCCATCTGTATTTCAGGCTTCTCATCTGTAAAAGGAAGATGATGGTAATAATAGCAAACAGGTCTATAGATACTTTCCACATGTGCTGCCTGTTCAATGAGAACTGGGAATATGAAGTCTTATTCCTACTCCCTGAGGTAGATATCACGGTTAGTCTATAATACAGATAGGAAACTAAGGCATAGAAAGTTGACAGTAAGCATGCCCCGTAAGGTTGCTGAACTGGGAGACACAGAGCTTGGATCCAGTCTCAGGGGTGCCAGGCACTCCTCTGTACTGCCTCAAACATGGTTTAATAACTAGGGCTGCCAGGAATTGAATAAGATGTTTATGTGATATGTATGCATAATGTGCATATATAACAAGGTCTGGGTAATAAATATTAAACATCTGAATGAGTCAACAAATTGATGTGGGTTCAGCACAGTCCAGGGACTCATGGGGAGAGATGCTGCTGTTTCCAAGAGGCTGATGGTATCCAGAGTGATGAAGGAATGCAAACCCCCTGTGGGGCCATCCTATTTATCAGGGATAGTTCTGGTCAAAGGTCATTATCAGTAGACACCACCAAGAAGCCTTTTTGACACGTTGGACTCCATAGGCTCTCCAAATCATGTTGTGTGGGGCTGGTCTCCCCAAGAAAACTGAGAGGCTCAACATGAACTGTTAGAGGATCTTTCTGGTGTGTCCAACACTGGGTAAGGCAACTGGGCAGCTTATCACTCTAGTGCAGCCACGTCCACCAGGCCAGAAAGCCCAGTCCCTTAAGCTGAGCTCTGTGAGCAACCAAGGCATGAATGGCATAGAAGTTGAATAGGGTTACACAGAGGCAAGGAAGTGCACTCACATATGCAGAGGACCAGACCTGGGGCTCCAGTAAGTATCTGGGGAGAAGATTATCTTTGGTCCATCTCACTTGTCTTCTTGGCCCACATGGGGCCATTATCACCTGGCAAATTGGAAACCAGGCCCTTGATGCCAGGTGCTTTCTGTCAAAGTGTTGGGACGCTGGCCACACACCATCCCCCTCTACAACCCCAGAAGCTGTGTGATAGCTCTTCAGCTCAAAGTCAGATGCTAGGAGTAATATAGAGTCAGGCGGCAAAAGAGACTCCCTATCATCCAAGAGCCACGAGCAGTGACATTTAAAGGCATGAATGTGGTCCAGAGGCCTCCTCTTCAGCTCAAAGCGCCAATCTCTTCACCAAATGCAAAGAACAATTAGTCCTGCCAGATGGGGGAAAGTATCGAAAACCCTCTCCCAGGGCATAACCAATTAAGCCTGGGCTTTTAAAAGCAGATTGATTCGCTCTAAGGCGTAAACTGCAGGCTGCAGGGGCTCTTCCTGCTGAGCCATTTCTCTGCGTTTCCCAAAGCAGATCTAAAACCTCCCCACAGACTTGGTTTTCATATAGCTATGTGCAGAGTCCGCTAATAATCTCTATGCTTCAAAGCACTAGCCCGGCATTTTCGGATGCATTTCTGTTTAACCATGCAACACAACTTCATTTTACCCTTTCACCCTGGAATCTGAGCCCTGGGAAGGCTGACAGCAGTGTGCTAGAGCAGCAGATAGCATAGGCCCAGTCATTTTGGTTGGCAAAGTCTACAGCACCATCACAGAAGCAAGCATCGATGGGGACCTAGGAGAAATTTGCTTCCCTCCACAAACAAAACAATCTCACTTGGCAATCACAGCCTCACTGAGCCCAAGGAATAAAGCCGACCCATTACAGACGATTCAACTGACGGAATTGGTAATGAAAAGCTCATCTCTCACAGAAGAAAAGAGTACCTATGATCTATTTAGTATTGACTCAAAATTTGATTTTTAAATTCTAAAATGCATGATTTGTGATGAGCTTTATTGGCTCGAACAGAATTAATGAGCTAATGGAAAAAAATAATAAAGCCCATTAGGACAGAAGAAAATCACTCCAAATTGTATCGTGGTGTCAGGCAAAGACCTTGCATTTTACCCAACATATTTGCACTGACATTCTGCCAGCTCAGTGCCCAGCAACAGGTGTGTGGAGATGACTGGACACTAGGTGCTGTCTTCCGGCCACTGTCCTGCTTACCTCAAAGTCTCACAAGGGATATTCTTGCTGTCTGGCAGCTACTGGTTTAGAACCAGCCACCACCACACCAAGGAAGCCAAACATGCCAAAACAGTAGGAAGAACTTGCCAGCAACAGACAAAAGCACCTGGATGGTTATACATCTGTATTCTACAAAGCCAAGGCCATGCACATGCTCCTGGCTCCCAAAATTCTTGGGCCTCAATGGAGTAACTTTCCCCAACTGGATAGATCATCTTTTAATTTGGTTTCTCTTCACAGCATAATGCCAGAGAGACCACATGAGACACGCCCCTTCATTCATTAGAACTTCATGGTTTTATACACAGCTCAATTTTGTTGCCTGAGCAAGTAGCTTAACCCCAGCAAGCCTCAACTTTTTCATCTATAAACTGGAATAATACTGAACACCTTGAAGAATCGCTAGTGTAATTAGGGATGATGCTCCTTGAAGTTCCTGGCACATTCTAACACACCAGAGTACTCAATAAGTAGATACTGGTTACAAATTAGAAGTGAAGGTATCTATACCTTAAAAAATTTTGAAAGAAAGCGCATGAGTAACATCCACCACTGGGCCTCTTAGCCTGTAAACACAAGGGGAGTAGGAACTTCCCTTTCTTCTCCAACCTGCTCACATCCAGCATGTGGTGGCAGGACAGATGCCATATCAGAATGGTTCAGAGCCTGAGTTCAGGGTAACAAGGGGCAACTTACCCTCCAAGTCTCTGTTTCTTCATCTATAAAATGGAGTCAATGAAAATAGCTCAGAGGGTTGCTGCAAAGATTTAGTGAGGTCATGCCCATAACAATATAGCATTGTATTTATGATGTATCTGCCTTTTTCCACAACATCAAACAATTCTCCAACTCCAGCTGGGTGTCCTGTAATTCAATTTTATTCTACCCAGAGATAGCATCGGATCTCACAGTGTTACAGCTCAAACCCACAAGACTGCCTCCACCACGTCAGATGGGAATCACACATCCAACAGTCACCTATGTTTCTAACTGAGGAGTTATAGATTGAAGAGCCCAATAGCCCCTGCTTGGGTTTGGTTAGTTTCTTAGAACAACTCACCTGCATTCATCCTGTGAACACACTATGTCCACCAGCATGGAAGTTCGCTAAAACTTGCCCTTGAAGGCTTTTATGGAGGTTTTATTACATAGACACAATAGATTATATCTCTGGCTACTGTGATTCAACACATCTCTACTACCCATCCACGCCAGGGAGGGCTAAAAGTTTCAACTCTAATCACTTGGCTGATTCCTTTGATGAACCATCCCATCTTTATGTGAGGTCTAATGTCACTTTATTACCACACAAAAAAAAAAAAAACTAGTGTTGCTCTCATAATAGAGGAAAGCCCACGAGTTTTAGTTTCTGTACCAGAAACTCAGTCTGAAATGAAATACATATTTCTTATGATAAATCATAGCACCATATTAAACATAATCATCACCAACATCATCATCAGGAATATGAGAAGAAAAGCTATAAAGTTGCTGAAGTAGGAGCTGAACCTAAGAAGATGAAAACCAAGTTCCCAGAAGAAAGTGGTATGGTAAGCAGTAGTACGGGCAAGTCAGACTCTTGTGAAGAATTGGATCCTGTTGGCAGCACCTCTGATCTAGGTGCTGAATGAGAAAGTATGTTTCCCCAGAACATGCTGTCACAGACCATCTTGTTCAAGAATAATGACTGACTCAAGGAACCAAGCTCAGGGCTGCCACACCCAGGATGACTGAAGTCATCTCTGTGCCCTGCAAAGCTCAACTGAAACCCTCCTCCCCACAAATCCAGATCCAACTCAATTGCATGGGAGGCACCTTGAAGGCTGAGCTGAAAGTACAGTTATGCCTCACAGCTGTCAGTGTCCATTCTCTCTGACATCAGCCACACACTCATTTCCACACAGCTTTGGTCATTTTCCTGTAGAAGATGAAGGTAGATTTCACAGCAGTTCCTCCTCTGTTGTGCAGACTCATACTCATCTTTGCAAATTTTTGCTGTGGCCAAATCAGAGAGATGATTTCAGTCCTTGGAAACATTACTCAAAGCTGGTTTGAGATGAATGTTTTCATTGGAAGGAAAGTATTTTAATTCTATTGTCTGGGAGTATCACAAATCAGATACCCTATTCCACCAAAAGAAAATGCAATAACATTGAGTTGTGAGCCAATCATGCTCTCTGTCTTTGAGTAGATGAATGTAGAAGCTCCAACATGGATCTTCAAGAGCACCTTGGTTTTGTCAAGGGAAGGGGGAGAATGAGGAGTGTCTTAATACACTCTAAAATTACATCCTAAATAAAAAATCCAATCCAGTTCAAGAGGTATGAATAGAAAAGTATTAGAAATCAAGTCAGCAATTTTATTAGCAATTTGAAGTTCAGAACTGAGTACTTGAACTTAGGGTTTGGAGTCTTCCCAGCCTGATTCCTAAAATCCCTCCAATAAAGTAGATAAAGAGCTGCATTTTCCTAAGTGTAGACAGGAATTATAGGTTAAACAGAACTAAACACAGCTCTTTACAGAAGTACTTCATTGACTACACTAATGATGACTGCAATCTCCAGCAGGAGACTTGGTATGCAAATATCCACCAATGAATTGAACAGATGGAGAGGGATGACTGCTGGGACTAGGGACCCAGAGGCCATGCATCAGGAACTAGCAAATCAAGGAACCACAGAACCTGACAAAGCAGAGTTTCAGCCCTCCAGAGGACACATAATGAGCTCCACCCTTAAGCAACCATACCCATGTATTCACTAGGAGCAAAGCATACACTTAGAATCTAAGGTAAAACATAGTCAAGACAGAGTCGAATGTAATCTCCATCAAAGAGGACACACATGGAAAACCAGAAACCAAGTAGTGGTCCCCGGAACAAAGGACAAGTGCTTTATTCACAGACAAAATCACAGACACAAAGACAAAACAGAAAAATGTCAAGACTTATCAGGAATGAGTTTTAAAGTCCTCATGAACCCTTGAGTTGGGGCAATCATGATTATATAAGAATTACTGGTAGAGATTCACAGAGGATCTCTGTACTGGAAACTCCTGCTAGGAACACGTGGGGATGGCGTTGTGAGTATGTTATCAAGAAACAGGTATGTGCTTCTTTCAAGTCTGCCCACCTCCCCTTCTCTAAAACCCCCAACTTGATTATAAACCATTTTTATATGGTTTTGCAAGATGTGTCAAATCCATTTTTTTTCATTCATTTTTTTGTTCACCCTCCTAGGAGTTATGTACACCAGAGTTATGTACATTCATTTTCATTCATTTTTTTGTACACCCTCCTAAGAGTTATGTACCTCCTAAGAGTTATGTACCTTGTTTCATGGCTAAAGCTAGGGGAGGTTCCATAGCTTATCTAAGGACACACAGAAAGGAATAAGAGCTGAAAGATCAATACGTCTGTTAGATGAGTGAATGAATAAATGAATTTATGAACAAATATGGAGAAAGGATCTTTTCAAAAGCATTCCCACATACTTTAGAATATAATCATAGAATTTTGATGACTTAGTTGACTTATTTCATTTACTAGAAAGCCTTCCTCTGCTTAGAAAATAGGTTCTCTCCCTCTTTCACTCATCACCTAGATGTCTGGGATCTCCTCAGTCATCAACAATTCCAGATTGCGTAACATTTTCACCCATACTTCACTGGACAACTTAACATTTAATTATGTTATTACACTACTAATTTCAACCAGCATAAAAAGGACTAGAAACAAATGTAACTCCCTATCCCTTACCCCAACATTGGGAAGAGATGCTCATAAAAATATTAGGAGCCCCTATTACCAGTGATGCCCTTAATCATGGCCCTTAATCAGTGGGTTCTACAGAAGGATGAGGAAGGAAAAGATTGGCAGGTTTGTGAATTGATTATGTAGAGGAGGGTTAAGAAAAATTCTATTGTAGTAGTTATCCTGGTTAATAGCTGTAGTTGCAGTCAAAGAAGATTAAATGGAAATAAGCCAAAATTTTTTTTCTGGCAGATTGTTATATTCCTCTTAACAATTTCCCATATCTTTCAAATTTTTGACAATGTCATAAAAAATATCTCACCAAAACACAGGGAGTAAACTGTGCTCTTGGCTAAGTCAAAAGACACTGCTGAGAGTAATCACTTCTAGAGCTCCTATGTTATGCCAACATGTGCCATATGTTATCTTGTCTTCATGGTCATTCAGCAAGGCAGGTGGATGCCCAGCTTTATGACAGTATAATTATATGGCCCAGACGCAGGCTAACCCAGTACTACATCTTGCCCATAAAGTCACCAAGTGCAATCAGCATACACATGATCTGGCAGGGTTCAAGTCCATGAACCATCAGCATTTCCAGCCTTCCATGGATGTCATTATCCCACCCTGTACTTTGCAAGTTAATAGAACTAAAGTCATCCCTCATTGGTTCTGCCCTCCTCCACTGCCCTTTATCCCCAGTTGCAGCCTGTGACATGACCTCATCACCATAGCCCTCCTGGGATTATGCCCATCTCCCTTCCTTTCTCAGTGGGGCAGCCTGTCCAACCTGGGCTAGGGCTTCATTCCTACCCAGTCTCTGCTGCCTGAGTTCCCTTCTTCCTGCCCTTAGCCCACCTGGCTTCACATCACTCTAGTTCTGACTTCCAGCAAGCCTGTGCCACCACACAGCCTGTCCAATGGTCACCGAGGGTTCCTGCAGACATGGCTGATTACCTGATGACCCAAGCTCTGGTCTGACCCAATTGTGATCCCCACATCGCTGCTGCCCCAAGTTACCACTGGGAAAAAATAACATGAAATGGTCCTGACAACATGAGATTGTTGGGGTGGGGGGCTCACAGGTATGTGGTAATGAGCGTGGAAAGCAGTCACTCTGATACCAGGTAGCAGCAGAATCCTGGTGGCAGCTTCAGACAGGAGCAGCCCTCCCAACCACAGTAGCAGCTAGCTTTTAACCCAATGAACTCCATGGCTCCAATTAGTAAGAAGATTAAAACCCAGGCCTGGAGAAACAGACACAGAAAAAGGATCAAGAGGATGGGAACAAAAGCCTAAAGAAAAGGCAAGCATTGTTGAAATTGGGAACCTTTACCACTTTGTTCTTATCTCATTCTTTTCTACAAAAAGACTTAATTGGCAACTAAGAACAGGGTCTCAAAGCAGGTAATAAGGAAGTTGGAGGGCTACAGGAAGAAAAGTCTGGGTTCTAGAAATGTGGAATCTAGACAATGGAGTGCACTAGACAGTAGCTGCCAGGGCTGTGTCCCCAGGAGTCCCTGACACCAGAAGGCAGACATGAGCTCTAGTCCCAACATTATTCAGTCCTTGGGTCTTGTCTTGGTCTCTGAACATTGAAACCCATCACAGCAATAGCTATCAGGGCTTTAGTAAGTTCATACAGGCCAAGTCCCTAGACTAGTGACAATATCTGGGGACTTTTTGGTTCTTACCTCTAGCAGGGATGGAGGAAGCACACTACTACCATTGAGGGTAGAAGCCAGAAATCCAGGATGCTAGTGAACACTGGAATTCACCCCACAATGAACAGACCCCCTCACCCCCACAGAGCCATTCCAAAACACCAATCAGTAGGGCTGAGGGGGACAAAGTTTTCCTAAACCCATATGGAGTAGGAGTAAACAAGTATGAGGCTCTTCCCATCTGCCCCCACACCCTTTCTGAACAACACCTCTCATCATATAAGGGACCAGAAATCTCCTTTTATTACATTTTCTGTATAAATGCAGAAGGAAAAGGCCCTCTCATACCTGCTGTTCCTCCCCTCGCTACTCTACCTGCTGTCAAGCTCACAGCAGGGATGCACAAAAGGCAGATCTGCTAACTGATGGTACAGACACCTCTGTGTACAGACACCTTGGTAAACTGGATGAAAGACAACCCAAAGGAGGCTGAGCTCCAAGAACAGGGCTGGGCCCAACAGTGCCCTGAGAAGGATCCCCTTCCATTTCCACTCATAGAATCAAAAGAGACTCACCATCTAATTGGGGCCACCACTTCTCCCAGACCCCACATGCAGAAAAGCAACCCCAAATGCAGAAGTCCGAATCCACTCTCACTGAATTATCCAACCAACAGTCTGGGGTGCACAACACCCTCATTATCTGAGAGAAGAAAATTCAGGATTATTGTTTTCCAAGACTTTTATATGCTTAAATGACATGATGGGCGTGAATAAGCACTAGCGGGAAGGGGCTTCTTAAATCTCACAGCCTCTCGGATCTGTTCAGTCTCATTTTAAATGGTGAGAATAACTACTTGATAAAGTGCTAAAAGCTAATATTATTCTATTATTCACTCACTCTTTATTAAAGCATCAGAGATGATTCATGAAATGTCTGCAACACTAGATTTTTTTTAGATGTTACTCTCGTGAACAAACTATTTCAAGACACAATCTGCCTGAATTATTATATAATAATGTGTTTTCCATAGAGATGGCCCAAAGTGAAGCCACTTAATTCTCATCCCTAAATTCAATAAGTCCTATTTATACCTGGCCTGAACGTGTGAGAGAACACAGGGCAACACACTTTAACCACCAGTAGTTGGGGACAACACCAGCCCCTATTATCATCATTTGCCATTTGACTTTCCAAGGTGCCAGGGGGCAGAACAAATGAAGGTTTGCTTTATGTTTCTTAATTCTGAGCACCAAGTTTCTAAAATGCTTGTCCCTCTTTCTACGTACTGATTCTCTAGTCTAGGAAGGTTAGAAGCAAAGGTAGTCCAGGAACCTGAAGTCTTGCTCCTAAGATTCTACTCCTTTTCCTGCCACCTTTGTTCTCCCCGTGTGTAAATCCTTGCCAGGTCTTCTGGGGACCTCCAACCAAGAGTTCCTCAGTCAGGAGGAGCCAAGAGAGAGGCTTCTGTGTTGCTGAAGGCCAGTCTGGCCCAAAGCAGGATATCTGCAAGAACATACCCAGTTTTGAGTGCACAGCCTGTCTGAGGATTAAGTACCCTCCCCTGAGCTCTGCTCAGGCCCTCATAAAGTCAGGCTTAGACTGCACAAATAAGACGTATCTCTAAGGTGAGGTGAGGCTTGCAGGATTTATGTGTTCCTGGGGCCCTTTGCAAATAAGCTTGAAACAATAGTACCTGACTTTCCTCACCTTCTATGAACTATCTAAAGAGGTTCCAAAAGCAAAGATAAAAGGTGCCTTTGTTCTTCTGGGGCGTTCCTGTGTTGTCCCATTACAGGTAGGCAGAGCATGTGTGGCCTTTCAGATACTTGAGTCTCTGAGGCCTTCCTTTCCCCCTTTCCCTGGGAAGGAGAGCTGGGGAGCAAAGACAGGGGACCTTTGACACACTCTGCTGGTTTCTGTGGAAAGGGAAACAGGTAGAAAGAGCCAGGAATGAAACAAGGGAGGAAAATTATTTATAAGAACAGCCTGAGCAGAGAAACCAGATGTGAGCTGGTGTTAGCAGCGGGGACAGTCTGCTGCATAATTCACCCATTGTGGTTCTGTTTATGTGTCTATTTTTAAGGTTAATCATTTGTTTGTTTGATCAAGGCCTCCTCCCTCTATCGCTTCTGTTAGCACAGGAACAGGATGCTCTGTATAAAATGTAAACATCTTCATTTGGCAGACACAGAGTTTGCTAAATTATCCTTCCAGCTGCAGATAAGTTGTGACATCTATAATAAGTTGCCAGTCATGGGAGACTTGGCGTATCCTCAAAGAAATGCACGGCTGAATTTCTCACCAGCCTCAGTTTGTAATTGTCTCTGAAGGAAATGCGCTTTCCAGCCCAAGAGGGTACACCTTTGAAATAGAAGAACAGCCCTTCACCTTTGGAACTTTGGCCTAACCCACATGCATGCCACTGTTTAGGACCCTGCTCCCCATCCAAATGCTTGTCAAGCAAGTGTGAGGTCCCCCCACAGGAACAGCCATACCCCTGTCCTTAGGGCTGTAGACAACATGATGTTCTTCCCAATATTTATTCCCAAGAAACAGATTCTAGACCTGCAGAAAGCCAGCACTGGAACCACTGAAAGTACTAGAAGTGATGCACTAAAGGAAAAATAATACTATGGAGGAAGAGTAACAGAATTTCACATATCAGGGCATGGTGGCACATGCTTGTAATCCAAGCGCTGGGAGGAAGAGGCCAGGGATTGCTTGAGTTTGCGGGTTTGAGACAACCCCAGACAACATAGCAAAACCTGGTCTCAAAGAGGCACCAGGGCATGGTAGAAGGTATGTGTAATCCCAGCTATTTGGGAGGTTGAGGCTAGGCATCATTTGAGTCCACAGGCTCAGGACTACCCTAGGCAACATAGCGAGACCTAGTCTCTTAAAAAAAAAAAAAAAAAAAAGAATTTCACATGCCAGTTTCATCCCATTTATTAGTTGAGCAGCCTTGGATCAGTAGTTCTACCTGTCTGAGCCTCAGTTTTCTTAATGTTGAGTTGGGTTGTTAGAGAATATAAATGTGACACATGGGAAGGACCTTTCATATGGCAGTGTCTTGAGGAGGAAAAACTTTTATTATCATTTTCTCAGTGCTAATCCTATCGGGTGCCCAAGTCCTACAGTGACAGTATCAGCTGCAGGCATTCAGATCTTCAGTTCACAAAGACATGATGTCAGCCTTGAGCCCAGCGTGAAGCCAGACATTGTGGATTCAGCATCTGGTAAAATAAAGTCTCTGCCCTTCAAAGCTGATTTCATCTGTGGTTGACTGGGACAGTTAAAAATGCCTTCCAGAACACCAACATTCCCTAGGGAGAGGTGGAGATGTGTGTGAGAAAACCTGACTATTGTTTTTGACCATTCCCACCTTATTTGCAGGTGTCATCCTCTCTCCTTCTTCTGTTGACATATAATGTACATAAAGAAAGTGTATTAAGTACAAGAGAACAGGCTGATGAATTTCATAGACAGTGGCTCCCTACACCCTCACCCAGAGCAAAAGCATAACCCCTCTCCAGAAACCCCTCGCCCACCTTTCCATCATATTCAATCAAGGATAGCTTGACTAGTTTGACATTATATTTTAAAAAAATAGATTCATACTAGGTTTTTGTTTTGTTTTGTTTTGATTTTTACATTGGTTGGGCATATAAAGTAAACCATGGAAAGGTTTCTTTTAATATCAAAAACTTCTGCCTTTACAGTTTTCTGATGAACCCCTAAGGGTCAAGGCCCATGTCTGCAGTGTGCCCACGTAACAGGCGCATACACGTAAGTATGTGTTGAGCAAATGAAAGATGATGTCAGATTACTCAACAGTCAACATACCTGAGAAAAAGGAGAGCCAAAACCAATAGGTACCAGGCAGGCAGAAGGTGAGGAGGACTGAGCAGAAACTACAGAGCAGAAACCTCTTTTCTAGGTCATCCTGCCCATCTGGACTGTACAGCCCTGGATGAATATTGATTCACTGAAGTTCTGTTAAGTTTTAGGCATTTTTATTATGTTTTCAACCATGCTTACATTTTCCATACTAAGCTAAAAACACTCATTTTTAGTTTCACATACTAAAAAGAAACCAAACCAGAAAGAATAATAAAAAAAAGACTTACCACAAATAACATCAGGATATTAAACAATAAATGAAAGCCTGAATTCTGTGAGGTGAGAGGGACACTAGACTAAGTGCCATCATGCAGACCATCTGCCTTTAATGACACAGAGATGGCCAGCCACTCTGGTTGCTCACAAATAGCTTCAGCTAAAGGAAAATAAAGGCCCACAAACAACTGCAATACTGAATCATTCTAAGTGCTGTAATCCAGACATGTGCCAAGCTTCATGGGAACATTGGAAAAGGAAACAAGTTTATAGGAAATATGATGTCAACAAGATGATATTTGGATAGGACTGAAGAATGAGTGGTATTTGGTAGTGTCTGTTTTGATTAGCTATGCGTAGGTTGTAAGATATAAAAATGAACCAAGTGAAAATGGGGACAGGAAAGGGCCAGCCATGTTAAGGGAAAGGGAGTGAGTTGGCCCAGCTCCTTGAGCACCTCATCTTTGCTCAGGACAGCACAGAGGGACCAAATGTTGCAACACTGATCATTTCTATAAGACTTACACGATCACTCACAGCAGATTCACCCAGAAACAACTCTGGGCAGAAGACAATGTTGCCAATAGCTAAAAGAGAAATGCTCAACAAGAAGCTCTAGGCAACCCACATATAGATGATGCTGGCATCCTGGGCCACATATTACAGCTTCCATTGGCTCACCACCTCCTCCCTCATAAATGCCATCGAACCTGGCTTCAAACCCTGACATTCTCTGAATCTGATCTCTGCGGCATTCCCATTGCTTCAGCAGGTTCAAAAGTCTGCTATAATATCACGTTCACTCCCTGTTGGAAACTTTTGCTTCCCCAGATTCCATGAATCTGCTTTCTCTCTTTCATCCAATGATTTCGAGTTGTGTTACATTCCTTTCCCACTTTTTCAGACCTGGCCTTTCTCCACAGCATGCACATTAGCCCAGATCTTACTGATGTAGCCTCAGAGTTGGAGAAGTTAGCCATCTATTTTCTCACCCTCGAAAAGAAATCATCTGCCACTAGGTCCTTCCTTAACAGTGAGGGTCAGCAAAGTTTAAAATACACCCATCTCTGCTTCAAGGGACAAAAATAGGGATTGGTGAGACATCCTTCAGTCCCCCTGCAGTAATCTGTAATCCCCCAAACCATCTAACTGATCCAGTCCCTGTGAGCCTCTGTAACGAAAGATTCAGCTGAGCAAGAGAGTGGAAATTACCAGCTGAAATAAAGTTTTGGGTTTATCTATTGATTTCAAATGATCTACGTCCCCAGAGCTCCAGTACACAGCACTTCTAGCAAGTGGATATAAAAAATGTACAAGCAACACACACGCATAGATGCACATAAAACCCCACATGAATTTTCTACAGACCCATGGATTTAAGTCACTCATGTATTTTGTGAAAGAAAAGCTACCACAGAATTTCTTACAGGAGTTCAGCACACATGTGGATTTTTTTTTTTTTTTTCTGTAGCGGAATGACATCAAACCCCCCAGAACAGTCAGGTATGGATTTAAATCCTCTTTCTAAACTCTGGGCAGAAGACAATGTTGCCAATAGCTAAAAGAGAAATGTAATGATGATTATTGACTGATAAATGATTCAGGCACTGGGAGCAGTAGGTGACTTCCCAGAGTGCTTTCACTGAAGAGTTTTCCTGCCCTAGGCTTGAGTTTCCTGGAGGCTCAACCAGGCATCAACTGACATATTGATTCTTATCATTGCTATCTTTAATAGAAGGTGGGGCAGTTTTATTAAAGTAATTAAATGTGAATGAGGAGAAAGAACTGTTATTAGAAAACTGAAGGCAGGTTAAGAAACTCAATACAGGCTGCTTTCAGATATAAGCTAGGCAAAACTCCTAGTCAATGGGAAAGAAACTTCTCAGGAATCCAAAGGCAGGTCAGGCTGGTAAAGGGTCACTGGGACTTTCAGCTACAAAAGAGGATAGAGAGCTGGTTGGTTTGAGCTCATTCTCTAAGCTGGTCTCTTCCAAGACTATACTCTTGGTTCTTACACTCTACCATATTAGGTACCCCAGATAGGATAACACCCCCTAGGGATGCTTCCAATGGAAAGAATACCTGTGAGAAAGCTCCTCTAGCACAAAGTCTGTTAAACACCCCATACTTTAGGAACCTGAAAACTTGGACAAACAGGTAAAAGTGACTGACCTGGGGCTAGTTGCTTTGGCATTGTATTCAGGATGTAAGCTAGGCATGGGTTCAATGGATAATTAGTAGGTGAACGAACTTTTCCATTGTTGAGAATTACTACATTTTAAAGTTACTCATTCATTTCCAACTAAAAGAAAGATCATCTGAAATTCATTTCAAACTAAAAGAAAAACCATAACTATCTGTTGAAGGCTTGCCTATACCAGAAAGATTTGTTCTCCATACAACCTCACCCAAAAAGTCACATTTCTCTTTTCTCCCACCTTACCCCATTTATTTCGTTCCTACATTTATCTAAGTTTTACACACATAAAGATAAAAGAGTCAAATACTTCAAACAAACCTGATGAAAAGTATCCTTGCTCCAGGAACTTACTCTTTCACTCCTAATGCTAAATATTTCTCACTCTCCTGAGGGAACTGCTTCAAACTCTTCCAGTATTTTCTTTAGGTATTTACTGCCCATTTTTATAAAACTTTTCATATAATTTCTTCGTAATTTTGTTTCAGTTTTAAGCACTATTTATTGGCTTTCCCTGTACAAATAAGGTTGAATGTTCACAAACATACTCTGCCTCCCCTTTCCACCCATCTTCATTTGTATGTTTCTGAAAGTGATGTTATTTTCCACATTTACTGGTTTAGGAGGGTATAGTGTTCAAAATTGGAGACTTTTTTTTTTTTAGAATGTTAAAGGCATTTCTCATATATCTTCTAGTTTCCAACAATGGTTTGATTAATTTGAAGTCATTATGATACTTAACCCTCTGTCTTTTCTGTATGGGAGTTAACAATACTCTGACCAGTGTTCTGAAATTTGCCTTCATATGCACTAATGTGGGTTTACTTCAATGCTTATCAGAAGCATATGATTAATCTTTTCAATTCCTATATGTACTTTGATTATAAAAAAGTTTTTTTTTTTTTGATGATTTCTCTCTTCTTGTCTGTCCCATCTTTCTATTGGATACCTATTATTCAGATGTTGGACCTCTAACTGATGCTCTAAGTAGTCTATCTTTTCTCTCTTATATTTCATTCTTTGTTTTTAATCTTGTATCACTTTCTCAAAGATTGTCTCAATTTTATTTTCCAACATGTTCATTGTTTACTGACATGTTCATTCTCAAAAGGTTTATTGTGATCTTTCTTTTTTAAAAACTTGTTCGTGAGTCAATGGGTAAAAAACTTCTACTCATCTTTCTGAGAATAATTTAAGATTTTTAAAATTTCATTCTCTGGATTGTTTCCTTTAAGTTGATTTATCTCTCCCTCTCTCTTTTTTGATGTCTCTGTCATATTGTTCTCGCCCATTCATTTTGTATAGCTGGTGATCCCTGACAATCTCCTCTTATTTAAAATGGGGACACCAAAAGGTTCATTTGCAATTCTTAGGGAGAGGATTTGTAGCTACAACCCTAATAGTAGAGTGGTCTGGATGGTTATTTTTTAGGTAAAATATACATTATCAATATTTTTGTTTTTAAATATTGGGTTATGCAGAGAAAAATCTTATTATCTGAATAAAATGTGAAAACTATGACTATTCTAGGACAATGACTAGGCAGGTCTCCACATTCAGTGTGAAACAGGCTTTCACTTTGTTCTGCTGTTTTCAGTATATACCCCACTCTGTGTTATATATCTCTCAGTTCAAAAAACTTGTTTCACTCTCCTGGAAGAATAAATCTCCAGTTTCATGTACAAGTTGGTGGTGGAAAGAAGCATTTATTTACCTGATTCCATGGAATGAAAGGGGGCCCAGAGGGTATAATCACTTCTTAAGGACTTAAAATAAATCTTCCTGCTTCAACAACTGACCAAGTCCATACTTTCAGTGGTAGCAGCTAGTTACACAGGTATGGAGGAAGCAGAGATTACTAGCATTCTTCTAGAGGAGTGTGTGCCGGGAAGGGATAGAATGAGATCATGATGGTATTGAAGGATGAAATAAAAGCAAAAGTATATGTGAGGGACCTCATAGTCAAAGAATTAATTCACTGTTTATAACCCAATGAGAGTTTTGGATGACAAGATTGTGACAAATGAAATTAGCTTCAGACTTTGAAATTTCATTTATGAATCAGGACCAAATGATAAGGAGCTTCCAGTAAGAGAAGGCAAAGAAGTACCACAACCCATTGCCCCCCACCCCATCTCCATTCCTTAGGTCTCAGGACTTAGATGTATGTGAATACAATCCCCCTGACAAGGGGGGATGCTTATAAGAAGGAAAATATCAAGAACATACATAGTGCAAATTCAGCTGGTGCTCAGAGCATGGAACTCTGGTCTTATGAGCCTCCAGACTCCCAATCCTTAACACTTGCATTTTCCCCCTCCTGAACCCAACCTCTATTTATTACCAGCAGTGTCATGGAGACAACCATTTCAATGGTTGTCCCCAAATGTGTCCTTTATCTGCTGTGATTATCTAAACTTCTTTTACTGAGAGAAAGGTCCTTCCAATCCCACTTAGAGGTCAACAGTTATAAATGCCAGTTTCTCTGGGATTATAAGCACTTTGAAGTCACCAAAGTTTGAAAAGAACATAGGCTTTTCAGTTCAAATGACAGTTTAAATCCTGGTTCTGCATTTATCTCTAATGGTATGACATGGGGAATTCTTAGCCTCAGTGACTATACTTGTAAATGTAAAAATAAAACTATGTTATTGAATTTTTTTGAGAACTATATAAATAATTGTAAAGTGCCTAATATAGCATATGGAACACAAGAAGTAGTTAATAATGGTATATTAGCAGTAACTAAGGGTAGTAACAGGTAGTAATAATGCTACCATTGTACATACACACCTACACTTTTTTTGTTTGTTACTTTTTATTTTATTTTTTACAAAGATATACAGAAACATTATTACAAATACACACTATGCCAATTTAAGTTGTATGAATATTAGGTACTATAAACATTGCCCTACATTATTTTATTTTATTTTTTAAATTTATTTTATTTATTGCACATAAATATCTATGTATTTATACAGACACACACACACACATATATATATAATATATATATATATATATATATATATATATATATATATATATATATATATATATATATATATAATGTTGTCTACCCCAAGGTTCTCCCACTCTCACTGCTGCTTTTCAACATAGTACTGTAAGTTCTAGTCAGGGTGATAAGGGAAGAGAAACACATAAAAGGAATACATATACAGGGAAAGAAGAAATGAAACTATCATTATATGCAGATGACATGATACTCTATGTAGAAAACCCAAAAAAAATCCACAGAGAAACTAATTGAAATAATAAACCAGTTCAGTAAAGTAGCTGGCTACAAAATCAACACACAGAGATCAGTGGCCTTCTTATATGCAAAAACTAAGTCAGAAGAAGAAATTAAAAATCTACTCCCTTTACCATTACAACAATGAAAATTAAATACCTGGGAATAAACCTAACAAAAGATGTGAAGACTCTATACAAAGGAAACTACAAAACATTTTAAAAGAAATAGAAGAAGACAGAAAAAAAAAAAAAATGGAGAGACATTCCCTGCACATGGACTGGAAGAATCAACATTATCAAAATGGCTTTTCTACCAAGAGCAATCTACAGATTCAGTCCAATCCCAATAAAAAAATCCCAAAAAACATTTTTTAAAGAGATAGTACAAAAATTACTGAAATTCATTTGGAATAGCAAAAGACCTTGAATATCGAAAATCCTCCTGACCACACCTACACTTTTGCTGATTCTATTAGCTTCTCTACATATCTTTAAAACTTGTTCCATATTGTTAACTATGGGTGCAATGTTAAAGAACTGGCATAGCAAGTCTTTCATTGGTTCCAAATTTTCATTGGTTTAAAATAAGCATCCTAATTAAATTTTAGTTCGCAGAACTGATAGTGTGAATTATTTATATTTTCTAGATCCTGAAGTCTCAAAATTAGAGAAATTTTAAACTGCTGATCAGTGGCACCTTCTGGCAAATTATGGCATGGCAGCCTAGCTCTCATACGCTGAGAGAGGATGAAGGACAGGAACAATGAATGTCCAAAGGCTTTTTGTGTGTAGATGAGGAGGCTGTGAAGGTTGGAGACATCTCAGCATGACAGAAAACATTGTATCAGCAAGAGTAAAGTGAAGAAAACACTAGGCAGGCAGAGTAAATTAATCTAGAGAGTAATCAAGGATATTTCTACAGCCCTAAAACACTAACACAAATTGCATGGATGTTACAGAAGAGCAGTTCATGCAAAATCCTTCCTTTAGCATCTTTCACCGCAAACTATTAGAGATTATACACCATTATTGCAATGTCAACTATTGAAAATATAGGACCAACTACCAAAATTCATTTTTCAGGTAACTTGAAGCACTTATGTCTTCTATTATGCAAGAATTGTGTATATTTGGTCCATAGTAGCTTTAAAACATGTAAAGTTATCTTCCTGTCAATTTTAGATTACTACATTGTCCTAGACAGATACACAGAAGCCTGCTATTACTTTTTTTTTTTAAGGTTTCAATGATAAAAATTTGAAGCCTATAGAAAAGTTGACATCTATATGGCCTTCACCTACATCTTACCATGTTTTAGCTCTCTCTTTTTTTCTAAGGTGTTACTCCACCTCAAAATCCATCAGCAGGTATCACCTAAGAATCAGGCATTCTTGTATAATAATATAATATCATTATCTTATCTGAGCAATTTAACATTAAAATATTAATATTTAATATATGCTGTATATTAAAATTTTCCCAACTATCCCAATAATGTCCTTTATCTCTTTGTTTTTCCAATTTATAATCCAATACAGATTAAATACTACATTTTGTAAACATATCTTTTTTGATTTTTTAGTCTAGAAAATTCTCGGTGTGTGCACACACACACTTTTTTGACTTTCAAAACATTGACATTTTTAGTCTATGCTATGTGTTTGAAGTCTTACAATATTAATATCTTTGATAAATTTCTCTATTAAGTTCAGATTAAAGACTTTTTGCAGGAATACTGTGTACATGGCATTGTGCCCTTCCTTTGCACTCCATCAAATGCCACATGTGTCTATTATTGGTAATGTTAAGTGTGATTGCTTGCTTAAAGTGTCTGCCATATTTCTCCATTGTAAAATTACTTTGTGCCTAAGTAATTAATAAGTAATGTGTAGGGTATTACTTTAAGACCTTGTGAATATCTGCTTCCCCAAATTGTTGTTGTTGTTTAATCACTGCAATGATTGTGATCCCTGCCTAACAGATCTGAGCAGTAATGGGAGGACAGAAGCATGGTCTTCATTTACTTCACTATCTCTGTAAATCCCATTTGGCACTGGTTAATGATAATGAAGCCTTTGGCACTTTTTTCTCTATAGATGCACTTACAGGATAGAACTCCATTTAAGAAATGCATTACACCAAATCACAGTGAAAGCAATTACCAATATTCAATTACTCAGGCATCCCTTCATCACTGTAGATACTCTAAAATGCAAAGCAATGGTAAAAAACTGCTAACAGAAGCTCAGACACCTTTGGTGGGTCCTAAGAACTACTCATTTCAATCCAAATGCTTCATCCTGGCATTCAAGGTCCTGCAACATCTGGACCTTCCACCCTGCCTCCTAGGATTCTCTCACCTCCCCACTAAACTGAGTTTCCCTCTTTTCCTAATGTGCCCTACATAAGCTTTTCCTTTGCTTCTTCTGATTCCTCTGTCCTAAATGCTCTCATCTTCATCCAAGAATCTGCAAACTCTGCATAACTTTGAAGACCAAGGCAAAACTTCTGCTTTCCCACAACATTTGTTGAAAGAATAACCTCCTGTCTGTGATAGTCAGTATACTCAGAAATAATTTGGTATTCTAAAAAAGAGAATTTAAGCATTGTGTTACCGAGAGAAAAAAATCATATTTGGCTGATATTCCCCACAAATATCTATAATTTAAGATGTTTGTATTTTGAATTATATATGTGTTAGAAGGTAAGGGAACACTATAATTCTAGGACCCCGTATATCTTAACCTGGCCTAGGTTGAGAACACCAAGGACAGAATTCATGTTATTTCTTCCCAAGTTCCAAACCCAGCACTAAGTGTTATACTTGATGATTACACGGTAAGTGGGAACTGAATGACTGAGAAAACTGGGAATTATCCAATTGTCTTTACTCCTGTGGCAATGGAATGACTTTTCCCATTCTGCTCTCCCCCACCCCCTGCCTAGGCCCTCTGTGACTAGCTACTATTGGACTAGCTACTATTATTGGAGAGCAGAGAACTAGCCTTCGACCTTCAAACATAAACTTGCTATTTGCACTCCAGCCTTTCACTGGCTTGTGGTCTATGCAAGAACCTCTCCAGCCTGTGAAAAATGAAACATCCTCTTTATGACCACTAGAGGATAATGTCACCTCCATGGTCTACTTGATGCTGCCCCAAGTGGGGTACTCATGTGAGACATAGCACAGGGGGTCCTGACCTCTGGGAATCCTCCTGAGGGCAGTGTCCAATAGCACACACCTTGGATTCTTGGTTATATGTGAACCTGACACATTCTCCCAAATGGCCCTGAGAATACCAGGCAAGGGCCTTGCCTAACTAGTCATGGAACTGGAAGTTCAACACAAGGGTAGACTCAACTTCAGTCCCAAAGAAGCATCACAACCAAGTCACGGACAATACGGATATGCCCAAGGCACCAGTAATAAGCATGGCAATGTGGGATGGAAATTTGGAAATTCCCACATTAGAAAAATCACTACTAAGGGCAGCCAGCTTTGCCCACTACTGAAATGCACAATGCACGTTAACATCTGTGTCTCAGAATGCTCTCCCAGAGGCTCTATGTGATGGGCAAGTAAGCACTGACTATGAACTTCCCTACTCTGTGTCTCCTCTCCTGTCGATGAGGTCTATTCATGGTCTTGTCTCTAACCAGGTCACTGTAAACTTCCCATGAATTGCCACATTTTGTGTCAGTGGCTACTGAGGACACACAGTTTCACTGAGTACTACTCTCATTTAGTGACATATTCTGGGTCTGGCTTTGAATTCACAGAAAGAGACACATAGCTCTTCAGATATTGTCCGCTCCATACCATCTCACAGTACTTGTTGGCTCATCTGTCTCCTCTTGATGGTGATCTTTTTCAGAAAAGGGACATCTCTGAGGCCTGAAGGCAAACTTCAGGGCTAGGCATTTTGCAACATCATTTCAGATAGGAATTCATGACAGTGGACAATGGGATAACTCTGTCTCTAATCACCCCTTTGTAGCTCCTTTGTGGAGGATGATGCCTGGATAGCTGACCCAGTGCTATTCCTGAAGACATACGGGCCACCCTTTCCTTGTGGGTAGGTATGCTGTAGCCCCACCATTCACTTGGCCCCTGCGAAAGACACGGGGTCTGCCCGGTGACATGGGGAAGGAACGTGCTCCAACTGAAAGCCTTCTCTTCTGGGAATTCTGAAAATAGGATGCAATTCTCTTTTGCTGAATGAGGTTTCCTGCTGGGAATAATGGCATTAAAGTGTCCAAGGATTGCAGTCATGGACAGAATACCAAAATCCCAGCCAAGTTGCTGCTGAAGACTGGAGGAAGAGATGTCGCGTTTCACACAGACTTCCTCTGACACCAAGCCCTGTGGACACACCTCTCATACCGATCTATACCACACTCCATCCTGAGGTTGCTCTGTCCCCCAGAAGCAGCACCAAAGCACAACAGAGCCAACTCCTAGAGTGGACAGAGCAGAACCCAAGACATTGGATCCCCAGAGCAGGGACCCTAATCTTGGAGAGAATTTGCTAGGCCTCTAGTTATGCCAATGTGGTGATACTTCTCTTCTTCTGGATCACACATTCCTTGGAAAACATGAGAAAAGCAAGCTGGGCACGGTGGCTCTGCCTGTATGCTTCAGTGTATGAAGCGGCTGGGGCTAGGGATCAAGGTTCTAGTCCCACTCAGGGCAACACAGCGAGACCTAGTCCCAAAAAATAGTTGGGCATGGTGGCGCGTGCCTGTAATCCCAGCTACCTGGGAAGCTGAGGCTGGGGACTGCTTGAGTCTGTGGTACCCCGGGCAACATGAGCCTGAGGTTCCCCAGGCAAAAATAGAGAGACCTAGTCTTAAAAAATAAAATAAAATAAAATAAATAATAAAATAAAATCAGTACTTCAGGCTGGGCTTGGTGGCACATGCCTGTAATCCCAGCGACCTGGGAAGCTGAGGCTGGGCATTGCTTGAGTCCATAGTATCACAGGCAACATGAGCCTGTAGTTCCAGGGCAAAAATAGCGAGACCCAGTCTCAAAAAAAAATTAAATTAAAAAAAATTTAAATAAATAAACATGAGAAAAGCATTGGACCATCTTCCCAGAAACTGCTCTTGCACAGGTACATGCACACACACCCCCATACATATTTCTCCATCTATAAAGCACATGTGTGTACACACATATATACACCTATGTATGTGTGCGCACATGTGCATATGTGTGTACATGTGCACAATTACTCCATAATTTTCACATGTTCATAAAGCCCAAGAAACACAGGTAGGAATCTTTATTTTTGCATCTCTCCAGGAACCTACCCGGCAGCACCCTTTCTTATTAAAGACACGAAATAAGTTCATTTTTCTGTCTTATCCCCTTGACAGAAGGACTGAGCCCCATGTCCTAGGCAGGCATAACGGGTTAATCCTGCCCTCCATCCAAGCAGCATATGATCTCACACATGATGTGCAGAACTGTCTGTCTCTGGCTGGGCACTCTTGACCCCGTCACAGCTGTCAGATTCTGCTTGACCCAGATCTGCCAGGGAGACAGACGATTTTTCTTTGCAGGAGTAGACTGGGGCACTTTATCGTTCATGGGCATTCTCTCTGGGTTGCACTTAGAGATGGAGTGTTGCGACAATTCCTCATTCCAAGTGGCCCAGGAATTCAGCACTGGCTGAGGCATGTGGGCCAGGGTCTATACGAGGGTGGCCAGGTGTAAACATACAGCTCCTTGGGAGCAGGGATAGCACGTCAGCCACTTCCTCAGGAAGGCACAGCCCAGCCCATCAACAGAATCTAAAGGACCGATTCTTAAGTTGGTGCTGGGGCTGCATGTCTTAAAGGTGTTCCGATGTGGGGCACTCCTAACACTCTGAGGGTCTAAGAGCACCTGAGGTCTGGGCTCCTCACATACCTTAGCCCAGTAATATCATGCCTGCTGGATTCTCTCTTAGCCTTCCCATCAAAGCAGGCAGGACACACGTGGGCTGGCTGCAGAAAGGATGCCTCTTGACAAGATCCCAGAATGAAGCTAATACCTCTCATCAGTTAGGTGTTCCCTGTGGGTGCCTGTGTATGCATGTGTGTGTGCCTATATGTGTGTATGGGCATGTGTGTGCATGCTTTCTGGGTATGAACACAGAAAAGCAAGTGATAGTGAAGAATAAGTGTAGATGGATCTTCATGTAGATTTCCCAGTAAAGAGACCCCAGAACAACAGACAAATATTTCTCTCCTCTGGATCACAAGAAATCCACTGGTGAATAAACAAACAACGGGACATGGGGGAGAAGAGCATGTACCTCGGCAGCATAGCTATGGACTGAGACACGGGTCTAGATGCCACACTCACTCTCCGGTGCCCTTAGGGAAGGCACTTCATATCTCAGAGCCTTAGTTTCCTCTGGGGACAATAAACATGAGTAATGAAGAAAAGGAACTAACACCTTGCTCAGCACACTGCACATAGTCAGGACCCACTTTTCTGTCCTCCTTCCATGTATGCAATGCTTGCTGGAATCACCTGTATTGAATGGGTCACCAATGGGTCACAAATGGGGCAAATGACAAGTTGCCTGCCCAGGCTGACCCTTGAGGGGACCATCTCTACCGTTAGGTGGAGGTTCTCACACAAAGTCCCTTCCACAGTAGCATCCTAAAACCACTCTGCAGGAAGGAACCTCCCTGAGTCCTGCTTCTGCCATGACAATGGGAGTCAGCCTATGTATTAGGCCCAGTCCCTCGTCCTATAGCATTTCTGAGTGCAGATAAGGAGAAGAAATATGAGGCTGAGAATCTGTTTTCCAAATAGAATTTCCCATTTTCCATGACTTGCAACTAATCTGACTGTGGCTACAACCACTGTTTTGTGTCCCCTCCCCACTCCTGCCATATAAGTGACAAAATCAAGGACACTGTCTGTAGTTCTAACAGACTTCCATCGTTGTCGCTATCCTGGCTACTGGTAGGGAAACTAACGAACATGGCGAACATGGAGAGGTTGACACAACCGTGACAATAAGGGCTGAGTGAAAGCAGAGTCAGAAGCAATGGAACCAGAGCAGGCTAGAGCCCAGAGGCCAAGAGAAGCCAGGAGAGAGCAAGTCAAAAGCAGAATCAAGAATAGAAAAGACAGACCAGTTGCTCCTGGGAAGAATAAGGACCAAATAAACAAAAAAGGAGTTTGACCCCAGAAAATAATTTAGACATGAGAAAAGACAGATCATAGTATGAAAAGCTACCATTTATTGAGGGCCTTCCTTGCACACTTAAGAGTATGTGCTATGTCTCAATTCAGATTCTGGATTCAAGCAGAACCTCCCATTTGGTGGCTGTGGGTCTTAGGAGAAGTCATAATTCTGGGACTCAGGCACCCCATCTGAAAACTAAGAACAGTAACAACACCCTTCCTGGACTCCCCTAGGGTGAAATCAGCTCATCCTTGCAACATGTATGGGACACACATGATAAGCATCCAATAAAAGTCATTTACTATTATTTTGAATCTTCATAACATACCCTAAAGTTATCATTCATATTCCTGTTTTGCAGACATACAAACTGGGTTCCAGAGAGGTTGAACTATTTCTGAGGCTACACACCTGTAGAGGTCAGAACTAGGTTTGGAAGCGCAGACTCTGTCTATCCCCAAGTCCCCTCTTCTTTTCATTGGTGACCTTCATCTCTGACTTACTGAACAGCACAGTGCTGTTCTAGCGGGCACAGAGACAAGGACACAAGTCAACTAAGAGAAAATATCTTCCAGGGTAGAAAGGGGTGCCATAAGGAATAGAGAAATGGAGCCTGAAAAGGTGGTCATGGAGGCCTCTTGACCAAGGTGAAATCGAGCAAAGACCTGAAGGAGGGGAGAGAGAAAAGAGGATCATCACAGTCAGCAGGAGTAACAGGAGCAGACACCCTGGGGGAGCAGCGTGCTCAGCAGTGAGCAGGAAGAACAGCAGAAGGCCCTCTGACTGGGAGCAGGAATGGAGGTGAGAGCAGGAGCACAGTCTGCTCTGTGAGGTGAGAGAGGCAGCCCTGGTGAGGTGCCCAAGTAGACATGCATGCTGGCCAGGCGTGTTGGACGTGGGGCCAGAGAGAGGGGTTGTGGCTTCTTCAGCAGGGACAGCAACAGTGAACAGGTGCTTAGGGACTCAGAAACAGGGACCATAGTCACCGGAAGGACACAGAAGGGTGAGGGTCCTGAAGAGCTGGCAGAGTAGGAAAGCAGTGCAGTACAGAGTTGGATCCCAACTGCACAGGAAATGCAGTGAGATGCACTCTCACCACAGCCTCCACCTTGCCCCCATTCAGAACCAGGTGACCTTGGAGCTGCTAAGTGGATCCAAGTGCATGGGAGGAAGTGTAGGGACAGGGATCATGTAGACAACGTAAAATATCAGCCAGAGGCTTCATACACTCTTGAAAGAGGCATTTCTCCCATGCAACCCTGGCCTGGCCTGGCCTGGCCTCTTGGGGCAAAGGAGGTTTAGATTTAAATGTTCAACTTTGCACTTAAGATGAGTCACTCACTGCCATCTGAGAGTAATAAGACCCACTCTGTGGGGTGTGTGGTGGGGGTCAAATAAGGCCCAGCAGCCAGCATGTGCTGCACACAGTAGGACCTCAGTAGATGGTAGCTGCCCCAACCTCCACTGCCACACAGGGATGTACCAAAGCTACAAGAGACACCTAGGCTGAGGTTGAAGTTAGTGAGAAGGTCAGCACCATGAAACGGACCACTTGGAGGTCACAGTCTTTCAGAGAGCCAAAGTGAAACCCAAGATACAGTCTCCACCCACTCAAACCCCTGGGATTCCTGACCCTGTTAGCACTCAAAACATCTTTTCATTGTTTTCCTCCCACCCTGGAGGAAATTGAGGGGAAAGAAGAGGGTGTGTGGGAAGCCTCACACCCGCTCTGTCCACAAACTGAGTTCTTTTATTCGATGAAAAGGAGCGTTTGTGGTGTTTTCATTTTTCTCAGGTAACAAAAGACCAAAGAGATGTTCGCATATAACCCTGGCATCCCTGGTCTGGGGTTGTACAGATCTGGTCTGTCCTAAGCAATATTTCAAAGTCAACAATCACTGCCTTCTCTACGACCTTAAGCCAGAGACTGGCAACCTAGATGAAGTCTGCCACAGAGGAACCACTGAGAAACCCAGAAGGTTGCTTTTTACCCCCTGAGCTTTGAAATCTGCTCAGAAGAGGGCTTGACCAACTCTTCTCACAGAGGTGAGAACATTCCTAAGAAATGACGTTCCTAAGAAAAGGAATTTGTATTTTTTTCATTATTACCACTTTCAGCTAAAAGTTGGGATGCCAGGTGTTCCAGGAGAGCAGACTCCTCCTCTCCTGGAGTCTGCTCCAGCTGTTGCTCAGAGGGCTGTCTCCCTTCAACAACACCTAAATGTCGGGAACAGACGAAGTACTGGGAACAGACGAACCAAAGTAACTCCACTTTGTTTAAAACTTCCCATTTGAAACCAGTGTCCTCTCCTTGCCCTCAGTGGAAAGTACCAGTCATGGCTAGTTGGCCCTCCATCCTGTTTCTGCCTCCCCTTATTCCTGGTTGTTCCTGACAACTGTCTTGTTCTCCTGACAGATGATGGATGCCAGCATTGTCCTCCTGATAGATGATGGATATCAGCATTATTGGAAACCGTAGTTATGGGAACACATCCTTACACCTGCTTGCTTGCTTCAGACTGGGGTTTGGGGGGGGTGATGGTTTTGCCTTATAATAGGTTGTAACAGAGATTGCTGTTGAGATTGGAGTCTCTCTTGCTGTCTTGGCTTGGAGATCCTGGTGTGTCAGCTTCTTGCCAATAAACCTGCTGCTTTGAACCTCAATTGGAGTCCTTATTTCTTGCTGAGCAGCCTGAGAGTAATAACACTAAAGAGGAGGAACCCCCAAAGATGTCAGCAGAAGTGTGTTATTTCAGACAGGAAGCCAGGTTTCAGGGAACTTTTCAGGAGTCACAGGATACCTGGTTGACTCTGAACTTGGCTGCACAAGATTTTGTCTGTCCTCAACCCCCAAACTGTGATCCCTCTCACCAACCAGCGAAACAAAAACCCTTTCTCCATTTTTAGACCAATACAGACACCAAGTGCATTTCATGGCTGAAAAAGCCAGTGACGGGATAAGTAGTGTTTGTTATCTAACTAAATTGTAGAGGAAATGATGTGTGAATGAGAAAATTCTAACACCACCGTGGATCACTTCTGACAACTTCGATTATGGTTTTTGTTTAGTTAAGCACTTGTGCATCCTAATGAACTGTCTTATGAAATTATTAATTGGAGTTGGGGTTTCCAGGCTTCTTCCACTGCTCTGAACCCTTCCATGGAGAGATGATGTGTCTCTGGGTGCCTCAATTCCAAAAGTTGGTTTTTAACTCAAAAATCCCCGGGCTAAGGCCCAGCACAAACTAGATGCTGATGTCTACAAAGGAACAGAATAGTGGCTGGTCTTTGTATCAGTTTCTCTAAAAGGAGACCAGGAACATGTAGAAGCTCCAGGCCCACATCCCTCAGAACACACATTGTCCATTCTCCCACTCTGGCTATTTGGGAGCTACCTGGCTTCTTCCCTGAACAGGAACTGCTTCTGGGTATAGCATCTGGAAGACCCTACCAGTTTCCTTGATGAAACCAGACCTGGATCTTCTGCTCTGCCAATGGATGACACGCTCCACATAGGGAATAAAAATTCCCCACCCACAGCTGCCACACGTACTTGTACACTGTGTGCCCTAACGTGGGCAATTTGGGACATCCAAGCTGGCTGTTCCAAGAGGCTTAGGGGAATCTTACCAATTTTAAAGAAACTTGAGCAGTCACTACTTCAGCCCTCAGCTGACTGACCTCTTACTTACTCACAATCAGAAATTGCTGGAGATGGTTCCTGTGAATTCCAAAGAATGATTCAAAACTACCTTCATCCTAGACATAGTATAGACTACAATTACAGTGGCTTCTGAGAATAGCTAAAATGGAGGGAACTGGAGGTTTAGGCGAGCTCGCTGGAACTGAGGGTTCAGGCAAGCCTAGCCAGGGAAGCTCTGGCACTTCTCTATGGGGTCCCAGGGAGGCCAGAGTCACCGAGGCAGTGATGCCTGCTCCTGCAGCACTGAAGTCCTACAGGGACTTGTGCACCCTAACTCTGGGGCCAGACTCTACCACTTTTCTGAGATCCAATGAAAGGCAATAACCAAGGAGCAAGGAAAGATGGCTTACAGCTTACCCCCCCAGCCTTGGACTCTTGCCTTGCAGGAACCTCCCTCTGATATGCCCCTCTCCCAATTCCAGAGAATCATACCACACTAGATATGCACAATCCCAGCCCAGCAAACTCTAAGCCCACTTTTGTACCACTGAGTGAGGGCTGCTTATTCCCTGGAACCCTTCCAGCTAACGTGAATCCCTGCTACTCCTGCAACACAACTTCTAGTGGCTAGTAAAGGCATGTAGATGAGCACAGGGATGAAGCCAGGTTGAAAGGTAAATGGGCAGTGAGAATCTCCCCTGAATTTTGTAGTTATCTTTGACACCAGTTTCCAGCATAAAGCACAGGCAAGAGGCAGATCACAGATTCATGCAACGCTGCCCCAGTTGACCCCTCACTGTCAGGCTCCAAAAGCAAGAACAGGAATAGTCCAAGCAACACACTAAGTTCCTCAGCACCATTCGCGAAAAACCCTGGAAAAAACTCAGAAAAACTTTGCTGCAATCCAGATACAAGCCCCGGAGACTGCATTTTTTTCCTGAATGTTGAAAAACAAAAGCAAAAACAGACATTCCACTGTATCCACAGAACCCAAGGTCTCTGAGTCTCAGGGTGATGTTTCCTCCTCTGCTGAAAGACACTTGGGGTTGCTACGTAAACAGCAGTGCACAATCTGCACCTCGAGTTTGAGAATCGCTGAGCACGCATTTGCCATGTAGACAACAAGGAACAGCTAGCTTCTTATCTTAGCCTGGGATCTATAACTTCCCCACACTCATGCTGAAATTTCATTGGCACTGTCAAGTCCTAAACGTCTCTCTTCTTCTCCAGATTTAGCAGAGGAGAGTTAAGCAAGAGGTGATGTGCTCGTTGCCATCACCAATAGTTTGGACATAAGTTCTCCTTTATAAACAGCTTGCCGAGGAAGTAGCAATTTCTGTGCACTTTCTTGCAGAGCCCTTTCATTACATCTGCAGAGTAAATTCCATGTGAGCGAAGGTCCACAATTTTTGAAGACAAGAGGCCTGCCTTCTGGACTCAGTTTTGCTACCAGCATACTCTTTGGACTTGAGAAAGTCATTTAACTTTCTTGTAAATAACAATCATCCCAAACTCCCTCCTGGTGTATTAGGCAGATCTGATTATCACCTCCATTTTACAGATGATGACTCTGAGACGTACAGAAGTTCAGTAGCCTTAGTCCAAATGCAGAGGTATCAGGAAGATTTTGTGTCTACTACACAAAATCTGGTTTCAAAGTTGACACTCCTAACTACCTCATTGCCTCCCTGGGAAAGCTGGTGGTAGACCAGCATGCAAGATTTTAAGTAACAACAGCACTGACTGACATAAGCAGAAAGGAATTAATAAAGACATGGGCAGCTCAGGGAATTTCGAAGAGGTTAGTGAAATGGACTCATTTACATCACCAAGAACATCATCCTAGTCTTGTTTCAGTAGAGGGCCACCCCCTAGTACTGCCAATATTTGACACTGCTACCCCACAAGAGTCCTGAGAACTTGAGGCTCCTGGGACCTCAGTCAGTGTTAACAAAGCATTGGTTCCTGATTCAAAGTCCAGAAGAAACTTCTGATTGACATGGACTAATCCATGGGCCTGCGCCTAAACTCAAAGGAGGCTGGGAAATCATCTCTCTACTAGGAGGCTATTCTGTTGGGTCTCTGGTCCCATCTAGATACAACACACAGGTAATTTCCCAAATATAAGAAATTTAGGTGCTGCATGGTCTAAAACAGCACATGTCCAACAAATGAAGAAAATGGACAAAGTGTCTTTTAAGATGCTTGTCCACAGCATGAATTCATTTAACTTAGCAGTCTCATTGCAGTGAGTGCATTGTACTTCCCATGAATCAGTCCCACCTTCTCTGTTAAAATATACACATTGCTATTCAATGCCATGGCTATGCAGTGAGTGTCCCTACTATCTTACCAGAGAATTCTTCCCCACCAAGAGCATGTGATTTGCCTTGATCAATGGAGTATAATCTAACTATGCCTTAACAGAGGCTCTGGCAGGCATTGCAAGTAAGACTCATACTTTTTTTCTCTTCTGAGAAAGTGGCATTCCCAAATAAGGGTTGCCCTTTCAGCCCATGTCTCAGTTTAAGGAAAAGCAAGCAGAACCTAGAAGAACTCTACAACAACCCCGATTGACTCACACATTCACCAGCATTAATAGTAGCGAGAAATGAATGTGCTGCTTGGGGTGGGGCTGTTACAACAAAACGAGAGTCATTTCACACCCACCACCAGGGGTTTTCAGCATATCTGCATTTTAGAATGCAGCAGACACTGAAAAGAGATGTCTACTGAAAAGGGGAGAAAAACAGGACCCAGTCTGCCTTCATAATACTGTGACACACTCAGGTCATAGCTGGCACTATGAAAATGCTTGCTACCAGCATACTCTTTGGACTTGAGAAAGTCATTTAACTTTCTTGTAAATAACAATCATCCCAAATTCCCTCCTGGTGTATTAGGCAGATCTGATTATCACCTCCATTTATATATGATGACTCTGAGACTTATAGAAGTTCAGTAGCTTAGTGAAAATGTTTTAAAGAAGGCATGAACATAAGCTCCAAGGAGCTCTAGAAAAGGAGGGAAGGGTTCTTCCTGGGGTTTGAGGTTTCCCAGGGGATGTGAAGGTTGAACTGGATCTTGAAGGTTAAGTTCAGTGTTATCAAAGAAGGTTATAAAGTAGAGAAGGGAAAATTCCCAGACAGAGGAAACAATAAGCAAACTCAGAGAAACAGTACAACAAAAGATAAATATAGATACATTGTCTGCTAGATATAGGTATAGGTATTATATTTACATTGTATACTGTATATACATGTATTGTACATGTATAGTATGTGTAAATTTACACTCCAGAAAGAATGTAATCTGGCATTGCTGGAGCACAGGCAGATGAGGAGTGGTAAGAAAAACACCAAAGAAGCAGATTCCAAATGTCCTGGGATGTTACAGCCACTGGTTCCACCTCACACTTAAGGCAATTGAATCTGACCACAAGTTTCTAGCAGATCTACATTTTAGAAATATCACCCTAGAAATGGTGGAGTGGAGAATGAGAGCAAAAGAGATAGTGAACATGAAGACTGTTTGATTGAAACCAGAGCCTGAGAATAGGGTCCACACTAAAACTATGATGATGTGAACAACAACAAAAAAAAATGGTTCCACAAGATTTCGTAGTCTGACTTAGTTGAAGGAGAGATGAGATGGTAAAATATGAGAAATGGCTTCCAACATTAGGTTCTAGATCTGACCCCTGAATGGATGGAAGATGAGGGGAGAGCAAAGGGAACAGGTTTGGGAGAAGCTGAGAGTGTGGTGTTCGATATTATTTTTGAGGTATCTCTCAATCAAGTTAGTAGAAGTGGGTAGCAGATAGGAGGAAGATAAAAAGTAAGTTCCCAACCTAGAAAGGGAAAGACTTTTGGGAAAAGCTCTGGAATCAGTAATGGCAATGGCACTAAGGTGACTAAAGAGATGGGATGTGGGAAAAGAGGTAGAGAGATGGTGGTTGAGGCAAGAGATTAAGCATGTACAAGCCAGTCATGGCAGACACAGTCAGGAAAGAGTAAACAATGGATCTGGTGGAAATGGGGGCAGAGGGGGCTTGTCTGTGTGGCACTTTCCAATAGTCCATAGGACTGGTCATGGAGCTATGGTTCTGTAAATGAAGGGGGTGTCTTCATGACATGGCAGAGTACGACTTTGTGAATAAATTTGCAGAGTCTAAAAAGTGGACTTGTGGGGGCCTCAGCATTTCCTTAGAAGCCCAACAGTCAGTCCCTTTCTGACTTGAATGAGTGATTCTTTTGATACTGTCCTTCTGCTACAAAAATCAGAAAGTCTAGTAACTCACAGAAGATATAAACATTACTCTTCTTTTAAAGATACAGTGTATGTGCCAGAATGTACTGGGTTAGATGGCAATAGCAGAACACTCCAAATATTTGTGGCTTAGACATGAAAGCTTACTTGTCACTAAAGTTACATGTCCATCAAGGGTTGAGCAGGAGCTGCTCCCATGTCATCCTTGTCAACCTCATTGAGACCCAGACTGATGGGCCTGTGGGCCACTGACTCTTGTGTCAGAAGAAAGCAAACAAGATGAGACACACACTAGCTTTTCAAGCTTGTCCCAGGAGAGGACATACCATGCCTGCTCACATTTCCTTGACCCCTGGACACACTGGTGTCCAGGCCATGGGGAAGTTCAGTGCCCACAGGAGTTTAATAGGTCTCACTAGCAGTGACATATCATACCGTGCACTGCACACTTAACAGACTGGCTTCTTCATATCCATGTTAGTGTCTTACTTAGAGTACATGGATTTTGTGTGCTATAGACTCTTCCTCCACCTGGGGGAAGGAGGTAGTAAGGAAGGGTTGACACAGGGCGTATATTTTCCCTTTTAGAAATGTCTCTTCAGGACTTGGTGCCAGATCACCAGTGACCTTGGTATTTCCAGCCAAGAACGTTTCAAATCCAGACCTATACTCTCTGCACTGGACTCTTTCCAAAAGCCTTAATTATGTTGGAGGGGCACCTTCCCACCCCATCCCTGGACTGAGGATAGAGCCAAGAAGCATCTGCTTCTGCATCCATTCTGGCTTTTCTCTGCAGAGAAAAGAGGAAAACCTGGCATAGGATTTGGGGTTCACTATTTGAGGCATACCACCAATTGGTCCGCTACTGGACTAGAGGTTTCTTGTGATGTATACAGAAAACCTATTTACCTTTCAGTTCTCTAGTCTGATGCAGAAACTCATTCCAGGAGCAAACAGGCACTAAACTGTTAGTATTCTAAGGTGGCCTGCAATTCACAGGTTATGTAAATGTCCACAAGAACTTCATCTGGGGGAACTATAAACAGATGCCACAAAGTACTGATTCTGTCACCACTGTTTACCAATGAGAGGTACCAGGTCAGGAGCAACAGCCCACAAAGTATTTAAACTTCTTCTGATTTTTTGTTGTTGTTTAAACCTGTCGAAATTTCATTTTCTCTGTTTTGTTTTCTGAAACAGCTCTTTGGACATAACAAATTCCTGCCCCAATTTGGTATGACCCATCAAGCCAGGCATCTGCATGCGCTATTTTCTATTTGCTGCCCAACGAGTGCCAATTATTTTCTATTTGCTGTAACTGTGAAAGGTAAGAACCTGTCAGACTGGAGCAACTTGGCTGAAGACAGACACCAGCACCAGTAGTTGCCTGTCAAAATTGCTGATGTCACTTACAGGGACGTTGCATGGGTCACCTCATTTTCTCCTCACAACTCCATCATGTAAGTACTATGATTATCCCATTTTACAGAGGAGAAAATTGATCTTTAGAGAATGCCAAGGAAAGATTACAGAGAGTAGGTGGCAAATTATTAAAGTTTTACAAAGGATGATTAGAAACTAACTAGAAAGTTGCAAAAGACCACCATAGCAAACTGAGCAGCATGGCTAAAACATGGAAAAGAGGCCAGGCATGGTGGTGCATGCCTGTAAGCAGCACCCTAGGAAGCTGTGGCTGGGGCCAGGGATCATGGTTTGAGCCCCACCGGGGCATGTAGCGAGACCTAGTTCCAAATAAATATAGCTGGGTGTGATGGCGCACGCCTGTAATCCCAGCTCCCTGGGAAGCTGAGGCTGGGGATTGCTTGAGTTTGTGGAACCCCAGGCAACGTGAGCCTGCGGTTCCACAGACAAAAATAGCAAGACCTAGTCTCAAAAATAAATAAATAAATAAACAAACAAACAAATAACCAACAAACAAACAAAATATAGAAATGAGGAAAAACACTGTGTGTTTAGGGAAGGGTACTATAGGATGGCTAAAGCACATGGCACTTAGGTAGAACTGCCTGCAGATAAATCTGAGAAAGTGATCCAGGGCCAAATTGTGTGTGAAGAGACTCAAATGTTATGCATGAGAATTCAGGCC
The DNA here is from genome assembly GCA_004024945.1 of Uropsilus gracilis. Classification (NCBI taxonomy): domain Eukaryota; kingdom Metazoa; phylum Chordata; class Mammalia; order Eulipotyphla; family Talpidae; genus Uropsilus; species Uropsilus gracilis. Next base: position 82,997 of record PVHY01001124.1, on the reverse strand, counting down.
TCTGACCTCTGATATCTGTCAGAGGCTGACCACATAGCAAAGGAGGGATGTGGACCAGGGTAAGACAGTATGGGGTGGTGAGGACCGTGAAAAACTGGAAGGTACACACATTCTTCATCTATAAAGATAGTCAAATTATTATTTTCATTATGAAATAAGTTTGCTTTTAAGGTATCAGCTTAAAAACTCACTTATCAGTGAGACACTGATAAGGGGGATAAACAGGGAATGACATTTTATTTCTACATTTATTTTAGAGGGCTCCCTCTAGCAAGAGGATGGAAGACAAGCTCTGTGGAGGACAAGAAAATCACTGGGCAAGTAAATAAAGAGAAACAGCAAAAGGTGCTGATATCTGGGTCCTGAGTGATGGCCACAAACAGAAAAAACTAGTGATTGTGAGAAGGAAATATTAAGGAGGAAGAACTGGCAAGATTTGAATGCAAACAAGGTATAAAAGAGAAATAATATGGGGGTTTCAAAGACAATGCCCAGGTGCCTGGTGGAGATCACAAGGCCAAGACTGCTGTTAACCCCAAGAAGTGGGGGAGCAAAAGACAATGAATCATTTCACAGCTGAGGGTTCTCCTATCAAGAGAGGTCCCACGGGACTGGTGTGAGTCTTGTTACCTCCATGGCTAGATGGCTGATGGGCTGACCACTCTATGCTCTTCTCCCAGTACAGAGAAAGCTTCTGCTCATTAGTGTGCTGACAGAAAGCTCCTGGAGGTCTTTGGACTGGTGCTTGTCCCCCTGCTTTACCAGGACATCCACTGATGAGTGAGTCAGCATATAGCAGGTGTGATGTAAATACTATGAGGTCAAACATGTGGAGGCAAGGTACTCCAAGTTAGGAGAATGTGAAACAAAGACAAGAGAAGGGAACTCCCCAATACTGTGCACCAAGTTTACACCAGTCACAATGCTGGTGGTTTTTCATGACTTATGTATCTAATCCTTACAACAGGATTAACTGATGGGCATGAATAGTTTCACTTGACAGATGAGGAAACCAAGGCTCAGGACTTTGCTTGAGTCACATTTCTAGCCAAGAGGCAAATGGGCTGGCTTTTTCTGCAGAACCTGTGCTCACAGTGCCTCACATTGACTCTCTGTTAAGCACCTCACCTGAGGACAGAACAATCATGAGCAAGAAGAGGAAAGTCTGCATGATCACACTCTCCAGGATGTGCATCAGCTTCAGTGTTCACATGTGCTGGCCCTTTGGAGCACAGAAGCATTGGCCTGGACTCCTCCAGGGGCATGACTCCATGCATGATAGATGCATCCTGTGCCCTTGTGCGTCATGTCAGCCTGGGGATCGCAGGGAAACTTGGTGCTCTGGAAGGAGACGAGCTCTCTCTCACTCTTGACGTTTCCGTGGTCTTGGAGGGCCCGGCACCAGGATGTGGTACTTCCTGCCCCAGGACTGGCTGGGTTCCCAGGGCACAGAGTCACCATCTGTTTCCCCACTTTCTGCTGAGCAAATCAATCCAACTCATGTAGAAGGGGACTTAGCAGGACGCTGGGATGCAGGTAGCAATCTCCTCTAACAGGTGTACATGCTGCTTGGATATGTTTTGAACTTACGGATCTCAATATCCTTTGCTTGCACCCTGAACTCTGTCTCTGACTTTTCATTAAAGTCTCTTCATGTGAGAGGCAATGATAGGCTCCTTCTGATACGCACGCACACAGCAAGTATACCATCTACACATGCAGCTCTGAATGTGCATTAAAATACATGCATATGACATGGCTCCTCCCTAAATGTCCCAAGTTGATAAAGAAAAGTCATCTTTGAGGGGAGCCCTTTTCTGTTTCCCAGAATTCCTTGAACATACTTCCATACTGATATCATGTGGAAATGTTAACTCTAAGTCTCTCTGACTGACCTCAAAACTCAATGGTAAACTCAGAAAGAGGGAAAAAGCAGGGAGGAGAAGGGGAGGAAGAATAGAGGAGCAGAAGGAAAAGATGCCTTTCATTCACTGATACCTAAGATGGGGCCATTCCTGTATTCTAAAAACCATGCAGCAATTGATCTCATTTTAAAGTAGACAGTACGCTTCAGAATAAAGGGAAAACAAGCAAACAGACAAGAAAATTTTAAAACTACCTCTTAGCAAAATTGAAGCATGGAGTACGAGAGAGGGAAGGGGTGGGGGGGACGGGAGCGGGAGGGGCACAAAAGACTAAGTTCATGGATGATAAGGTAGTTGGAGAACCCCAGGGTAGATAACGATGTAGAATAAAACAAAAACAAAAATTAAAGTTAATAAAAAAGTAAAAGATTGTAAATTCTGGCAAAGAAATAAAAATAAAATTTAATTGTAAAAATAAAAAAAAGTGGGAAGTAAGGTCTCAGAAAGTTGGGTAATGATTTCAAAGTCATACAGCTTATGAAAAGTAGTGGGACATCAACCATTGATGCATCAGAACTCAGGCCCTTCCCAGTCCACTGTGCTTACTCTTTTGTTGTTTGTCTCACCTTGCCCGTCACCTTGGGAGCACAATTAGTGCTTTCAAAGGTACTCAACCAATACTTGTGGAAATGACCTAAAGCTGAGAAGGAACTGCAATGACACACTTCACTCCAAAGTAAAAGCTCTCCAGTCATAAAGAGAGCCAAACTGCACCATACCTGAGTCCAATCACCTTGAATGACACAGTGGATGGTGCCTGACTGTAGTCCTCCAGATAACACAGTAGGTTTCCCATAGAGCCACATCAAGGCCAAAGAAGCAGGTGTCCTCAAGTTGCAGGACATGAGATCGTGAAGAATGGAAGCACTGGAAGGACTGAATGGTCAACAAAACTCAGGTGACTTTCTCAGCAAAGCTGGGCAGAAAACTCAACAGCAGAAAATGTGCAGATAGTTTCTGCAGTGATGGACCTGAAACACCAAGTAACTAGGTGGACAGCAATAAGAGCAGTGAATAATTGCAATAATAATAATTTTAAAAAATAAATACCCATATCCTTTGGATGGCCAAATAGCTCACTTTGTGGTCTACCAGGGCCCAAGACTGGGCCTGGGCATACCCCCCATCACAGTGCCCCACCTGTTGGCTGGTCCACTTACCCTGCTGGGCAGTAGCCCAGCCTTTAGGTAATCATTAGCCCCTTGGAAATACTGCAGCTATCTGACCTCAGAAATACCTGCCTATCTTGACAAGAACTCCTGGTGGACTGTCATTAAGAACACGCTCCATTCTGACACTAACTCTTTCAATGCTGTGGCACTACTGCACTGTACAAGGGGAAACAGAGGCCGGCCAACTTGCAACCCAGCTGAAAAGTGACAGAGTTGGGATTTAAAGCCATGTTCACCCTGCTTCAATCCTGCCCTCTTTGCCATACCCAATGATGCCAAAACTTTCCCAGCCTGTCCAAATAACACAATGCTTTCCAGCCCCCAAACTGGGGCACATGGTCTCCCCAGGAGCAAGGAAACCACCATTCAAAGCCAGACCCAAGTCACAACTCCAGAGGGGCAGAGCAGCCCCTATGACACTGAGTTAGGGCTTCCTGTGGACATCCCATCTCTTTCCCCACTGCCTACTGTCCACAACAGCTATTTATAAATCTCATTCGTACAAATGGAACAGCATATTCTGACTTTTTTTTTCATTTTCTGCACTTCAAATAACTAAGTTATGGGTGAAGGAAATAGAATGGAAATGTTATCCAATCATGAGCTTACCTGACCCACGTCTATGTATCTGATAGTTTCTCCTAGGGCCATTTCTATCAGACCACTTTCCTCTATGCCTCCTTGTTTCCTGCTCTTTTTTTGTGCTCCAAACAGAAGCAACATAGGCATACAACCAGGGCACACTTACCACCCACCTGTCCCCAGCCCCTCTGAAAATGGCAGCACAAAGACCTAACATCGACTGAGCTCTTACTGGGTACCAACACTGTATGGCCTTATCTTTTCCCATGCTATTACCCTATTTTTCAGGTAAGGAAACTGAAGCTCAGAGAGATCAAGCAGCTTCTCCAAGGTCACACAGTTAGAAAGTGATGAAACCACAACCTGAACTGGGACAAACTTTGACCAGGTCTTTGACTACAATGATGGTGATCCCTATCACCAAGCTGATGGTTCCCAAGGGAAGCTGATGTTCAAAGAAGTACAGAATGAGCATGTGCTTTCTAAGCCCTCAATGACTGTAATATGGAAAGGAGGGTGAACTACAAATCAGTCATTTGGTTTCACTTTGGTAATAATAAAAATTTTCAATCATTCAGTCATTCAACAAAAATTTAGTAAATGCCTACTCTATGATAGACCCTGTGCTTGATGCTGCTGATGCAAAGATATATATAATACAGGTTGTCCCCAAGATACTTAGCCAGTCAGGGAGAGGGATGAGAATGCAGCAGGACCATTCTTGCCCAAGACATGGAATTACCATTTTCCTGCCATTCTGTATGACTTGAAAACTTGCATCTTTTCCCAATCCATCTTCGTTTGCATTGGCATCTCCCTTGTTTTAATTAGTAGAATCTGTGCAATCCTTTCTGGCTCCTTGATGTGCTCTCCATGCTGTGTTTACAAAACTGCAGACACAATTACTCCTGCCATCTATCCTGTGAGATAGGCTAGTGGCCTTTAAATGTTTGATTCTGTTGATGTTCCTTATGCAGCAGTGGCAACTAATGAGTCTGCCCATATCTTCTCCAGCTCAGAAGGAAAACAGTTCGATGCAGAGGAGACAACTTAGGGCAGGAAGCCAGCAGGCCTGTTTCAGTCCTAGCTCTGCCATTGCTTTCTGAGTAATCCCAGGAAAGGCTATCATCTCTCTGAACCTTAACTTTCTTATCTTTAGAGTAAGAATTCTGGACCAGGAGCTCCATCAAGTCCTTTCTAAAAGGCTGTGATGCTCAGTCCATAGCACAGAGCTAGTTATAAAAGAGTAATCTGTGACTCAACTCTGGTTGACCTGGTCAGCTGGATTCCTGGGCACTCTGGTACCTAGAAAAGGGCATGAGATTCAGAACAAACAGACTTTGTGATTCCTGGTTCTGTTACCAAGCTGCTCTGGGCAAGGCAGTTAACCTAAATGAGTCTCAGTTTACTGATCAGTAACACAATGATCAGAATACTTCCTTCATGGGATTGCTGTGAAGATTGTTAGAGATAATGTGATTTGGGCACATAGTAAAGCTCTAGATGCAATCCCTTGTGTGTGTGTGTGTGTGTGTGTGTGTGTGTGTGTTTTCTATACTGCCTCTGTTGCTAATCAGAACTAACTTCTAGACATCTAGGAATATGACTCCCAGTTCCCACAGGCACCAGCTGTGTCCTGACTCATGCAGCTCTTTCCCAGGCAGCAGAGCCCTGTCCTACGCCTGTCTGCCCCCCGCAGGATGGCTAACCCAGCTGCCAGTCCACTGGAAACCTTCTGATTTCCCACAGACTGCCTTCCTAGTTCTGACAACCGACTAGTGTTCTGTGGCTTACTCCTTCAAGTGTGTGTGCTACCTGCTAGAGCTGAGTCTCAGACCTTCTCCACCATCTTGGGACCCAGGCCTACCCACTGAGCCTGCGTAGTGAGTGCATTTCCTGCCAGGTCCATGTCTTCCCTCTGGGTCAGCCCTGGGGAATTCTTGCCAGGGCATGCATGCTCTACTCTGCCCATGGGGCCCGCTTGCACAAACATGCGTTTCTGCCTGATCCCTCACTTCCTGAAGATACTTCTGGAGCATCTAGAGACGTCATATGAATTATAAAGAATGCCTTTATCATACGGAAGGTGGTCCCTATCCAAGGAGCTCCAAGTCCCCCCACCCATTTTCTGTCCAAACACACACACATAGTAACTCATGAATTAAGCCAAGCAAACTGATTTCTCGATCAATGTTCTCTTTCCAGCTATTCCTGACTACGCTTGTACAGAGGCTGTATAACAAAAGACCTTGGGCTAACTGGACACAGAACAGACCAGTCAGCAATAATGAATAACAACGGCTTTCATTTCTTGAGTTCCAGACACAATAAATACATTACCTTGCTGAACTCAACCCAACTACTCCGTGACACACCTTCAATTTACAGACAAGACTTAGCCTGGTTAGCAGAGTCCCCAGTGCTAATATTAGGTGCTGCCAGCAGGTCTGTCTGCTCTGAGGCTCAGTTGCTCAGCCACGCTGCTCTCTGCCTCCCGAAGGAAGCAAGGCAGGCTGTCTTGGCTGGGGAGGGAAAGAGGAGAGTGGGACTTCATTTCCTTTCACCATCACTGGAGGTCTGCTCACTCTGGCGTCTTCTAGCGCCTCCTTCGTGATATCAGGTTCTTCTCTAGCTCTTCAGCGGAGGAAAGTTGTCAAGCTCATAAACAACTCCATGTCTTGGAAATGAAAACTGAGATAAAGGAAAATGTCCCATGCCACTTAGACAGATCACAGCAAGAGCCGAGTCTCCAACAAGAAAACTTTACAGAGTTCACCAATGGGATTTAGCAAAAGGATGTTTCGAGCTCCATACCTGATGGCCACAAAGTCGGTTTCTCCCACAGCCACTGGCTTATTTCCCCATTTGGGGAAAACAATGACTAGAACATCACAAAGTGGTGCTTCAAGGCAGAATTGTTAGAAGGAAAGAATAGAGATTGGTCACAGCCAGTCAGTCCCATTATCTAGTTTCTTATTTAATTTCCCTGAATGTATATGCCATTCCTGCTCTCTGCATTTGTTTCGGCTGTCTCATGCAGTTACATTTTACTCTCTATAATGAAGGGTCACTACAGCCAGGCTCTGTTGCAAGGGCTTTGTCTATATTAGCTCAGCCAGTGCTTATAACAACTGTATGGATAGATGCTATTGCTAGTCCTATCTCAAAGACAAGGATGCTTGTCCAAGGTCACACACTTGCCCAAGGTCACACAGCTAATATAAAAAGCAGTGAGTCTAACCCAAGCAATCTAGCACAACAATCTCTATTTTTAACCACTCTGAATTTCTAGGGACCTCATTCTGTAATTTCTAGGGATCCCGTTACCATACAAATAGAGACAAATATATCATTGAACTTTTGGAACATTTCCAAGATGAACTGACAAGTCGGGGAAAAGAAAGACTATCCAACCATGATTCTTAGGAGAGAGTTTAGAAAACACGGTGACCGGAGACAGCTGATCATATTTTATAAGCAAAAAAGATTTTGTAGGTCTGCCTGGTGTCTGGACAGGGAGCTGAGGAAAAAGGTTTTGTCCGTATGACTCCAAGGCTGTCCAGGAAAAGGGAGGCAACTTGAGATGACAGCGCCTGTGATCAGACAGAAATAGCCTAACCGTGGAGGAGAGCCAGCCAGCAGGCGGCTGGGGCTGCCGGAAACAGCTTACAGAGCAGCGCTGCCCAAAGCCTGGTCTTCAGACTTCCTACAGCATCACCATCTCAGGATTTGATTTAAAATGCAGATGAAGCACTCTGCCCCAAACCCAGGAATCAGAATGTCTAGCAAAGGAAGAGGGGATAGGATTATAGGATGTGCAAACTGAATCTTTAGCTCCTGAGATGCTCTGGTGACAGTGAAATTTGGAATTCTCTGCCATAAAACCTGTTTAGCCTTAGTTGCTGTGTGCCTGCATCCTGGGGAAATATGCCTCAGCCACCATAACTCAGGCCAGTCCTCGCCCCATCACCAAGTTTAATCTGCTATTAACATGCTATAATGGCAACCATGATCGTTGGGCACTTAGTACATGACAGACACTGTGCCTCATCAATCTTATTTCTGCAACAGCTGTGGTCAGCCATGGTTGTTTGCTGATGGTGACATTAGTGCCTCAGGGTCTGGGAGACCTCGTGGTCTGGGATACTAGTTCAAGGCTACACAAAAAGCAAGCAGCAGAGATGGTGCTTTGAACACTCCAATTTGAGCCCAAGGTCAGTGCTACAAGCAATCATTCCCTGGGTAACAGCAGGGGTGGAGATGGCTACTCTACTTGGTGAGGTAGCATTTACGCAGCAATAGATAGGAGTTGTCTTTCCAAATGCATGTCCCTCTCACTGAGCCCTGGGGGAGTCTGCGTCCCTATTCTGACACCACCAATGTGTTGGGTGGACCCCAGTTCCTTAGGCTGAGCCTGCAGCATCGGAGAGACAAGGTGGAACTGGCACCTCCAGGGAACAGCAACTGAGGCAAACACCTTACAAGGCTCCAAATGGCAAGAAGTCAGCTTACTAGATGGGGAACCCTCACTTAGGAGATGTGTGCCTCAGACAGGTTGTACGCCATTCCAGAGGGGCAATAACAGGGCTTCACTGGGTCTTTGGTGACCACACATGGGAAGTACCGGACCCCAGGCACCCAAATCCCGTGGGCACATCTCTGCTCTTTGCTAATACACTTGCTTTCTTTACTTTCTGGCATAGCGTCCCATCTGGACAGCAACGTCCTCAGGTTGGAGATTCCAATCACTACAGCTCTGCCCATCCTCCTGTCTCTATTGTTGGAGGAGTGGGCCATCCTGGTCACTCAGTTTAGGATGCAGGCTTCTAAGAGCAGGGTCTTGACTGTCTTGATTTCAGCTAATTCTCTGGACTCAAAGGCAAGGTTGTCAGGCTGAAGGAGAGAATTCAATCACTCAATAAACAGATGTGTGTGGGGTCCAAAGCTGAGGACAAACCCAGCTGAGTGCATGATTCTGCTCTCAGATGCAACACCTCAGGTTCCTTCTCAAGGATGCATGGCCAACAGAAGGCCCTTCCTGCCCCTGTGCTCCTCTTGCTCCAAAGAGTGGCTACATCAGTAGCGAAGTCATAATCTTCTCCTGTTCCACTCTTCATTCTTGTCTGGGGACAGAGAGATGCCCTGAACACTCCCTCCTTCTAGAAGCTTCCATGTAAGCCCAGAGCAGGAGCTAAGCCCAAAGGACTCTCTAAAGGAGCAAGCAGGGTGCTGTTCCTCATTCTGGTCACTCTTCTAAAGAACTGTTCTGATGCATTCTCACCTCAAGCACCTGCAGGAAAATCCAGAGACCAGGCAGATGGAGTACAGCCTGAGCTAAGCAGCAGCCCCTTTCTCTTCTCTCAGAAGGGCCCAGGAAGACCCAGTTTCCACAGTGAAAGTGCCAACCAGCCCCAATGCTAGATAGCTGGGAACACAGGGAAGAAGCCACAAGGGAGATTGCGGAAGATTTCAGTACTCTGCTGGCTCCTCCAATGAATTAATGAATCCATCTAAACTACTTAACTTTATTTACTGATCATTAAAGACTTTGCCCAAAGGCTGGAAGAAAAGCAATGTCTGGGTCTTAGAAAGCAAAACAAAACAAAACCTTAGCAGCAAAGTGTTGGAAGGCGCTGCCAAAGACAATCGATCTAAAACAAAGAAGAAAGAATCTCTTGGACTCTAAAGGAAATCAAAGGCAGACCAAAATTTGCTTTATACAACTGTGATGTATGACTTTGAGATGCAGCACCTGGCAGAGGTGAAGGCCACTGGAATGCCAGTGCCAACCCTGGAGGGAAGGCAGAAGAGGGCATTGGGTTGGGGGCCAGAAAGGCTGGGTAGCACTTGCAAGTGGGCACTCCCATGCTGGGCACACTTGGATAAGGACCTTAACCTCTCTGGGTCTGTTTCCTTCTCTAAAAATGGAACGGTTCGAGTAGATCATTCTAAACCTATTCTGTCATTCTCAAAACCCTCTCTCGTCTTCAAGGCAAAGTTTCAAGGACAGAGGGAGTCAGTTCTGCCTCCTGAGCAGGTCATCTTCTCCGGGGCTTAAACAACGTCCTTGTAACCCTAGCAAAGGGCTCTGAAAGGTGCAGGGATAATTGTTCCGCTGCCTTGTTGCTATGGAAACTTGCGACTCCTTCATCCCTCATGCAAGGATAATGACATTCTAGAGCTCTGTAGGGCTTGGGTTTGCCTGGTCCACAGGCATTGCATGAGCGCTAAAGTGTACCCAGAGCTGAGGTGATGGCTTACTGACATGAGTCACCGCTGTCCCCCTTTTAATTACAAAGTTGTTAGAAAGCCAGGGATCATGGCAGCTGTGTCAGCAGTTCTGAGTTGCACAAAGGGGCTCCCAGACATAGAGCACTCCTGGGCCCAGAAAACTGCCCACAGTCTTGCAGGGTTACCCTCAGTCTGCCCTGCAGTTTAGGGTGATGCTTTCCAGGTTTCTCACCACTTCCAAAGAGAGTTACACCTCAAAAAGCAGCCCTCGGTGAGCACTGGAAGGTGAGATAGCACAGCTGTGTGACACTCTGGTCATGAGAACACATTAACACAGCAGAAACCAGGTCTGCTGTGTAAAAACCAGGCCTCCGAGAGCCCAAGCAGGGGCATGCCTGCTCGATGACAACTGTGCTACCTAGGCAGACACTGAATTGTCAGAGGGAGAGGCCAGAAATTCCTCCTAGTCTGTGTGAATCCTGTAGCATGCATGCAGTGTAGTGAAAAGTTCGTGCCATCTTATTATTCTCTTCTCAACAGTGATAGTCACTTCAGAAAACAGAAATGTGGTCACTTAGAAATGCTACCAGGCTCCCGTGAATACAGAGACAAACAACAGGTTTCCTGGCTTGCCTCACATGCAGTTGCCAAACCACAGCATTTCCCAGAGGCTATGATTAATGGGTGAGGCTGTGGCTGCCGATGTTTTGTACTATCACGTCCTGCACCTACAGCTTTCGCCCTCATCCTCCCTAAACAGGGCATTCTGCCACCATCTCATCATTGTCTGAATTCCCATACATTCCTCAGACTCAGAATCAGCCCAACCCCTCCCTCCCAAACGCTCTGCTACCTAATTGGCCCAGTCTTCCTTCAACTCTACCTCCACTGCCACCATCATTGCATCAGGTCCCACCTCGGATCCACACCCTCCACTGCATGCCACTGGGCTCCCCTCCAAGCTAAAACACAAACCTTACTATGCCACTCCTGACTTAAAATTCCTCCATGACACTCCAAGACCTGCAGGATCAAGTCTTAATGCATTAACCGCACAGGCCCTTCCTGAGCAAGCCCCCAGCACACCCCACCATGGTAGGCACAGCCCTCCATCTGGCTCAAAGCCCCCTCTTCTCAAAGTCTTTTCTCACCCTCTCCACCATACCCAATAGAGCAAGCTGTGGCCACCTCTGTGCTACCATAGCAACCTGGCTTCCTCCCCTTAGTTCTTCCCCTTCCAAGATGTCTACATGTTTCTTAGTACTCTGGTTCCCTTCAGACCAATAAGATAGGACTGTCCTTACAAGACTGCTGGCAGCATTACATGTTACATAAAATACTTGGGAAGATTTGGAACATGGTAAGTGCTCCATCAAGGCTTTCCAGGTCTTTATGCCTCTACAACTGAGGGAACAATGATCTCTACCCAAATGGCTACCAAGACCAAGATGTTTTTATCACCTCCATTTTAGGAAGTTGTTAATTCCAGCTTGTCATTGATCTGTGACAAATGTGCCTCCTCAGGTGCAAACACCTCTGAAGAGATCTGAGAGAGATCATAGCTTCATCCCTCACAACAGGAAACTCTGAACAGGGCCAGCTCAGCCCCAGATCTGTGCCCACTTGCCTCGCTGACTGAAATGATGTGGGGGTGCGAGACAAGAACTCTGGGCAGCCCCTGAGATATGAGTTGTCAGGCCCTTACTTTTAGGCCCAAGATATCCATGTCTCTTTTCTGCTACATCTTAGTCTGTTCTGCTATAAGAAAATGCCAGCATTTAGAAATAGTAGACAATTATTTCTAGTAATTCTGGGAGCTGGGACATCCAAGATGAAGGTATCAGCATGAGAATGCTCTGGTGAGGGCCTTCTTCCTTGATCATAGCTGACACCAAGCATCCATGTTCTCACAAGGTAGAGGGGGGATGGACATGTCTTCAGAACCTCATTTATTAGGGCATTTTATTCCATTCATGAGGGTTGCATGCCCTGACCTAATCACAACCTAAAGTCCCTAATATCACCTAATATTACCACCAAGTGGATAGGGAGGGTATTAAGGTTTCAACATATGAACCTGTTGGCATTCAGCTACCCCCCTGTCTCCATTCTCCTCACTCCCACCAAACGTCTGGCTCCACACAGGGTGACCATACACAAATGCTCCCAGAGCCTTCTCCTGTGGGGAAGTCAAGGATGGGTCCAGAGACATGGGGAATAAGACAGGCTGGCATGGGGTGAGAAAGGCATACAGTCAGAGGTCCAAGCCAGCGCTTACAAGCTGTCTTAAAGCCCAGGCTCACTCATCTGTAATGTGAGGGCCCAGTTAGGTCACGGAGGCCAACATCCTGTGACTCTGCGACGTGACCTGATTCAAGTGTGCCACAGCAGGAGAGGGCAGCATTGTTCCTGTTTCCTTCCTGGGCTTGGACTCTGGGCTCAGATGGCTTCTGGGAACACCTGTTTATCCTCAGACGGAAAAGCCTTTTCTAAATCAATTCTCCTCTCCCCAGGCCTAGACCTTGGAACAGTAAAAAATCAGCCCAGTGCTTCTTTATGATTTTCTACAAAGTAAATAAAACTTGATGCTTTGGCCCAGGAATGGTAAGCCCTTCCTCATCAGCCCTAAAGGACCTCAGGCTTTGGTATCCTTCCAAAGGCAAAAGGCAGATGGCAAATGGGCCCAGTCAGGACATCAGGACCCCCCATGCATGTGGGACACCTGGTCCTCTTTCATCAGAAGGGTCTAAATTAGGCCCAATTCTCAATTATCAGTTCCACTGAAACTATCACTGGTGAATAATGCCTGAGAGGATCCAACCTTCAGTCCATTCAGGAAGGAGGTGAATGTGGCCTGTGACTGAGCAATGCTGAGGATTGCTGCTTTATTTTCAGAGCTGCACCTTTCCTACTATTAATAATGAAACATTTAGATAACTACCAAAATCTTGCTTTGTGTGAGGCAAGACACTAAGTGCTCTGGCTGCATTAAATCGTATAACTACTTGTTTATTCAATCAAAAGTTTTGTGAGAGCTCATCATGTCAGAAGCTGTGCTGGGCACGGAGGTACAATGTGAAGTCAAACAGCCACAGTTCCTGCACTCAAGATGTAAACAATCTAGAGACAGCAGATGTACAACTGGAGCATGCAGCCAGTGTGAACCACCTGGCATGTTAAGTCTGGACAACATTCCCAAACAGGAAACATCATTATTCTCAAACACCTCACTCCTGTTCATACTACATGAAACACCAATCTGGTGCTTCTGAAATTGGGTAAAGAAAAAAAAAAGACTTTTTAACTTGAACTTTATACACCTTTGCCTGCTTCTCTCTGCATGCAGGCTCAAAACAGTTAATTAGTATTTTCACTGTTTTTACCTACTATTAGTACACAAAAATCAGCTACCAGCTTCTCTCAGCTCTCTTCCCCTCTTTCAGACCTAAAAAAAAAAAAAAACTTAGAAACACAGTTAAAACTTTAGACTAGTTTGCCTCAATTTACCCTCTTCTAAACTTCCATGGGTTCTTTCCACCATCTCCAGCCTTCTCAACCAAAATCCCAACTCAAAGCAAGACACTCAGAGTACAGACTAATTTATTTCTAACAAAGTGATTTCCTAATTACTACCAAAAAAAGTAAGTAAAACTCTGATTAGTTTAACATTGTCCAAAATCTTTCTCAACATTGTCCAAAGTCCTTTCCCCAGATTGTCCAAAAATCCTCAGTCTCTCAGTCCTGATCATCTCACCAACATCAGCCAGTCAGAGCTCATCTCCAGATGCTCGAAGACATCTTCCTTTGGCATGCTCCAGCTCTTCCATGCCATCCTCTCCTTGTCCTCCTCCAGGTAGTAAAAGAAACTCCATAGTACTGGAACCAGCAAAGTTCACTTTATTTTCAGGTCTGACTTATGCAAGGCCTCTCCCAGACTCAAGTTAAACTCATCAGAACAAACTCCAATACGGAGTTCAAATCTTCAAACTCCTTAACTTCCTTTAACACACATGCTCCTAGCCTGGGTCAGCCAAAGGCTGCAGGCCCCAGACCTTGGCCACATGGTCAAGCTCATGGCTCACATCTTCATCCTGCAAAGTCCCTGGCCATCCCACAAAATGGCCAATCTCAATCCCAAATCAGAATTTGAAATCCCAATTCCATTCTTTGTTTCAAACCTCTTTATATATTCTTTCTGTTTTCCACCTTCCAGGAACAGTTCCTGAATTACTATTACATTACAAAGAAAAAAAAAACTGTTTTACTTCTTCCTTCCCCTTGTATCTTTCTGAAAGGAAATTCTAATCAAGACCATTCTCGCATTTTAGCATATCCTCCTTGAAATCTGCAATCTTAAACAGGAGACAATGACACATAGGTTTCCCCTATCACTATCACTATGTGAGAAGTCAGTTACTATGCTCATGTGAAGATGATAAAACTGAGGTTCAGAGAAGCTGAATAACCTGTACTATATCCCCCAGCTGATAAGGAGCAAAGTTTGGATAAGAAGTCTGCTCTGATTTTAGAGACAATGCTCTTAAGTATTACACTATTCTGCCTGCCCAAACTTTATCCATATGATTATAATTATATTTACAGAGTACTGAATCATTTCATTGTTGTGTCACCTTGAAGACTACCCAATCACAAAATAGAATGGACTATTGTAGAGCCCTCAGGCTTAACAAGTTCTAAAAGTAAAGGTCACTGTTTGAGTAATGGGCTGACCTCCAGACAGGTAGGCACCCATTACTCTTAGGCTACCAGGCAGGTGCCCATGGTGTAAGCTGCCCTCATCTCACCAAAGCTATCAGGAAATAACTGGAGAAAAACAGAATGACCTGTAATCAGACTACCTGATCACAGTTTTTTGCAAAAACTGTCAACCTATGGTCAGAGACCCCAGAGGGGTGTGGATTCCTGTGATAAATGAGGAGGGTATAAGAAGGGAGCAAAAAGGTAGGAGGGGGTTGCTGTCTCTCTCTCTCTGGGAGGTGGCCTTCGCTGGCTAGTATTGTTGGACCTTGTACATTAAAGCTTGCTCATGCAACTTAGTCTCTGGCTGGTCTTTCAGGAATTGCGGACCCTAACACTATCAGTCCTATTTTTCTGATGATGAAAATGGGCCTCAAAAGGTTAATTCAACTTGCTGAAGGTCACATTACCAGCAGGCCCAAGCAAAAATTCAAAGTCAGCTCTATGCCACTGGCAGGAGTAAGCAGTTTCTAAACTCCATTCTATTTTTGAAAATTCTTTTATAAAGGTAAAGAGCAATCCGACATAGACATAGAGGCGACAAGTAAACAGGCTATTGACTAAAGGGAAGGTAAAAAATGCAGATATTCTGTTGACAGATCAGCATTTGGGGGGGGGTCCCCATGATCCCCACGGGAGTTTTAGCAGCTACAGAACTCCTGAGTTACTGTGCTCCATGGACAAGGATGGGGTTGGTTTCCAACCTGTATGGACTTATACAGTCATGTAGCTATAAGCTTATCAGTATTATGTGGCATGTGCCAGACTACATTTAGATATTCACATCACGCAGCATAGCCTTGCCACGCTCCTTGAAATTCCAGTTCTTCAGGAACACTCCTCAAAAAACCTCACCTTGTGGCAGGCGGTTATCAACCCCTCCGCCCAGCAACTAGCAGTTACCACAGAATTAAATAGCCTCCATTGAAGTGTTTTCTAATCAAAAGGTTGTAGCAGCCACAGCGCATGTGGAAAGGTCAGTTCCCCACTCAGAGATGGCCCAGCCAGGGGTAGGGATAGAAGGCTGGAGAGGAGTAGCCTAGGGGGGTGGGGGGGAGAATTTGAATTATGCATTTCTTTGTTGCCTGCAGAGATGGGCAGGGCCCTAGTGGAGGCCAGGGTTCCCAGCACAGGGTCCTTTCACATTTGCATGATAAACCCCTCTGCACAAAATTCCTAGCCTGCAAGGAAAGAGGGGATGAGCTTCATAGCACTCAGGGAAGCACAGCACTAACTTCTCCTGGAGCTGGGAATCGGGAAGACCAGTTAGTTGCAGGGCCCACTTTTCCTCAAGCTCTCTTCCAGGTTGCTTGCACAGACTACCTTCTTAGGCATTTTTGACTCACTCTGAGCCCAACATCCCTGAGGAAGCTTACCAGCCCAAAGGTAGCCTGTTGCTCAGCTATTCCCACAGCATATTTGGAAGGTAGGGTGCACAAGGAGGAGGCCCAGCCAAACCCGTCTGCTCCATCAACAACAGCTCCACCATGGCCCTGTTACTGGCTCGGGGTAAGTTCCTGCTGCTTCCACTATTTGATTCTCTTTTCATTCTATTCCAGGTTTGTCCCAGCTGACAGAGTTTAATCAGGATCCTCCAAACCCTCTCTCTAAGTTTGCCTCTATCCACATTCACTTCAGCACTGCCCAGCTTGAACACAAATCCTGTTCCATCAGTTTGTGCAGATGCCATCCCCCCACCCCACCCCTGACCCTACCACCATGAAGGTCATGTCTGAAAACCTTGCTGAGGTGTTCAAACAAGAATTCTGTCAGGCAGGTTTAGCCAAAAAAACCCTGACCCTGTTATTTCCAACAATTTTCCGTATACTGACCCTACTCTTGTCTGTAAATTTCCACTTGTCTTGTATTCTAAATTAAGCCTGGTTCTACACTGAGAGCTCTTTCATCATAAATAAAATCTTTCATCCTAAATAAAATCTGCTTTTACCACTTGAACTACTGCAGCTCTGATTTCCTACCATGCACACAGCCTTAGTCCCTGCAGCTTCATCTCTTGCCCAGAGGCCTGACAAGGAACTCCTAGGTCATGATCTCGTCTCTGTATAACTGTCCAACACAAATAAAACCCTTCCATTACGATGCTTTAAAAAGTCTCCTAGATAAACCTAAAATCTTGATTGGCATTCAAGACCCTTCACAATCTGAGACTAAGTAACCTGCCTTACATTACCTCCCCAAAGTTCCTAAGTACTGTGACTGTTAGCCACACAGCACACCTAGCTCCCAAACAGGCCATGGCATCAACTGTAGCAGACATCCTGAATGTTAAACACTTCATCCCAGGTCCTCACACCTCTAGCTGATGAATTCTTGGAGGCCCTGAAACACAGCAAAGTCTGGGAGAAGTTTTAAGTTAGATGGATGAACAAATGGATGGATGGATTTTCATCTTTTGCCCTCCTAGGAGATAAACAGCCTGACTACACTTTTTCAAACACAACAGTAATTTAAATTTTTCTCAACTTTTAAACACATAAATTGGAAAGATGAACATAGTAATCTCTGTGTTATTGAGTTGCTGTAAGAATTGAGAAAAGTGTATAGGAAGTAGTTATCTGTGTCCCAATATACAGTAGGTACATGATAAAACAGCCACTGCTTAGAACCTTACGGTCCTTATGTGTGAGCCACTTTGCCTTCCAATGGATAAAACCCAGGTCTTCCTGTCTCTCTAGTTTGGGGTGAAATGGGTCTTTCCTGAAAGGGGGATGTGGAGAGGGAACAATCAGAGCAACTCGTGACCTGCTCTACCCAATTTTTGGCTCAGGGAAGACTTCAGACAGTGAGTAATGTGAAAACTCACTCTGAGCCAGGTGCAGATACTGAGGCCAGGGAAGGGTGCTCAGGGTGGCTCTCTCAGCTTGGGTTGCCCAGTCTGGAGACCCAGGGCTCTTACCAGCCTCCAGCAGTGCTCAGGGCTCAGGTCTCTGCAAAACTGTCGGAGATGCCTTCCTCTTCACAAACACCGGAAGACAGTCCCTGACATGCCTGGCTGCAGGGAAGCTCCTCTCCAATACCCATCAGAAAAGGCAGAGAGTGGAGACAAAGCAGCTCCACATAACATAGAGGCCTGCTTGCCCAAGCCAGCCTTCTGTTCCTCTGCCAATATTCTGAGGATCTCCATACGTGCCCAGCAGCTAGACAGTTTATTCTAGACCTTCTTTCACACTGGAGTGAGAGTGAGCAATAAAATATGTGTGTGATTCCATCCCTCCCGGCATACAATCCATTCAGTGGAGGCTCCCCAGTACCTTCCTAAGAAAGTTCAAATTCCCTGGTATGGCATTCAAGGTCCTGCACAGGCCTTCCAGGCACTCACCCTGCCCCACATGCCCTATCAGCCATTTGTGGGAACTGCACATTGCAGGCATTGGGGTGTGCTCTTCCACTGCCTGGCACACCCCAGACCACTCAGTGAGGAGATGACCTAGTCAGGCTTCTGGGCCTTTTTTTTTTTTTTCCTCTGACTTTGAATTCCTCCCTCTGTAGATGAGAAGTGCTTGGTGATCCCAGAATAGCCCAGCTCCACGGTGCTACAACGCCATAACAAAGCTCCATTTTCATCCCAATTTCTCAGAATTTGCCCTCATTCAAATGGCTCTGTGACACTGTGAGCACCTACTTGACACATACCCAAATAAAGCCAGCACAGGCTGCAATCTACATCTCCAAGGTTAGGGCTCAGCAGCAAAAAACAATATGGGCTGCCATTTCCAATTAACCTTGTTCTTCCACTCCAGTCATTGTGCACTATGTGGCACACCCTTCTGAGCGCTGGGGCAGGAGCTCAGGCATTGGAGACAGGGTCTCTGCAACACCTATTTGGGAAGGCACCAAAAGCTCCATCAGGATAAATACTCAGGACCCAGTCAGCCCTCTGATCTCAGCTTCTCTGCTCACAACAATCTCTCTACAGTCTCTACTCTCTCTGACTTCTAGACCTCCAGAGGGCCTTGAGCCAGGGGGAGGGTATCCAAAGGCCCCCCTCATTAAATGCTCAAAACTACCACTCCCCTCCTTCAGTAATAAGCTGCATATCCAAGCAAGTTTTGAAGCACAATAAACATATGCACAACATATGCACTTTTCCCAGTTCAACTAACTCTACTTTTGCATGTTAAAACTCTCCTATCTGAGGCAGTATCCATAAATTCAATAAACAGACTCAATGCTGAGAGCAGAAGATTCAACACAAACACAAAATCGCTGATCATGATAGATGTTTTCCTGGTGAACAATGGATGCTTCGTCTATACACCCACTCACATTAATGCACTTTGTATTAGCTGTCATGGCAGACACTGCTAGTTAGAACACCCAAATTATGGATGGGCACGTAACTACCCAGAACAAAAGGACTACATTTCACAACCTTTTTTAAAGCTGTGTGACTATATTCTGGATAACAGGATGTAAAATGAAGTAGCATGTGGATTCCAGGAATCATCCTTAAAAGGGAGGATGTGCCCTTCTCCCCTCTGTTTTTCCCTGCTTACGGGAATGCACACATAATGGTTGGGGCTAAAGCAGCCATTCTGGATCATGAATTGGAAGATTCATGGTGAGAATGACAGCAGCAAACTAACAGTGCCCACGGCCTTGATATTGGAATAGCCAGACCAGCCCCAGCCTGTTTAACTCCACATTTTAGAATGTGAGACACTTCTCTTTTGCTTCAGTCACTGTAAATACTGGGTTTTCTGTCAACTTGCTGCTAAATCTGATTCCAATGGATATGGCAGGTAACCTAAAAAGGCTGGATCTGCTTTTCTAGGCTTCATGCTCTGCATCTATGCCAAGCACAACATACAGGGCCACTCTGGTGACGTGCTTAGAAAGGAGGGAGTATTTACGGGACCACTTCCATCTAATGGATTATGTGATCCCAATCCTTAGCTAGAACTTTTCGCTAGTTCAGGCTATCCTTGGTGCTTGGAGTTTTCTTATCCAGCCTTCTTTCTGCTCTGATCTTCCAGTCTGATGTCTAGCAAAACTGGCCAGTTTTGCTGGCCTATACCTCTTTCCTGCTATTCCCAGCTCCTTCTTCATGTTACCCATGGGTATTATTTGCTTCACCTGGTGGCCTCCATGAAACTGATTTATTTGATCTGTTTTAGTTACACACTAAGTGACTGAGCTGGGACCCTAAGCCCTCTCTGCCCTCACCTTCTAGGAGAGTCTAGCCCATATAAATATCCTTGTGAACTTTCCTCCTTCCATCCCTGGCCTACCTCTGAAGCATAACAGGAAAAAAACATCAAGCACCTGTCCTGGTTGATTTTCTTTCTCAAAAAGCCCAGATACCAGCTAGGTCTCATCTGACCATAGCAGCCAGCCAGGGAAGCAGAAGGCTCATACAACATAGGGACTTTCAATTGTCTTGAAAGGTAGATTTTGCCTCTAACAAATGTTGTATGGATAGTCTTTGTATGTAGGCATGAATGGTCTAGAACAGAGCTATGTAACTTTCTATGACATAAGTGCCCACCCCTGTGTTGTCACATATGGAAGATACTGAGCCCTTGAAATGTAAGTATTTTAACGGAGGAGTTGCATTTTTTATTTTATTTTACTTAATTTAGATTTAAATAGCCACATGTGGTTTGACTACTGTAGTTTGGGAGTTGTCAGACAAATACACAAATTGTTGTCTTGATGTAGATGTTACTATAGATGTAGATGCAATAAGCACCATGGAGGGAACAGTGAACAGTGAGGATGCATAAAGGGGGGGAGTGTAAGGGGGAGGGACTTAACCTTTCCTGGGAAGTGAGGGAACATTTTTCAGAAGCAGTCACATTGTAATGGGTGACCTAATTATAGCCATAAAAACAAAATTAGACAGGAAAAAAATCCTAAAGGAAAGACACCAAAAGTCCTTTATAAATGCTTTATATTGAGTTCATTTTATTTCTATAAAGAAGAATACACTTTTTTATTTAAGTGGGTCAGCTCAACATTACATATTTCTTTCCGAGGAAAGTAAACCAAATAAAGTTGCTGTCTATTTCTATGTGGGCCAAACTTGATTCTTTTTCCTTATGTAACAGAGGTCTGAGAACCAAATGTCCCCACCCATCCCTGGAGGAAAGGGGACAAGATGGGTTCCGGGCCACTGCCTGAACCTGTCCTCTATGTCCCATGTCTCACCCTCTGTCACTGGGGTCTGCAGCACATAGATTCCCAAAGCTTAGTCTCTGAGCTGTCAAAGCATCCGGAGAATTAAAGGAGCCGCAGCATTACCTGATAAGCTTCACAGCTCACTCCCCTCGTGAGAACAAGTGGATGGAAAGCTTTGGAAAAACTGGTGGAGAGTTTCCATGAGAGCTAGTCAAGTGACTGCTCATTTCCTAGACTGGGGAGGACCTTCTTAACAGGGAAAATGACACATTTACAAATGCACTCATCAGAAAGAAGGAAAAAGAGAAATCTGCTTGTGGGGCTTCCAGAAGCACTCGTCTTCTCCCAGAAGGCAGGATGCTGGTCTCTGTCCTCTGGTCAGGGGTCTCCGGGCAGTAAGCTATATTGTGTGACAGTGATAGCTGCTCCCCTCATTCACCTGCCAGGGCCAGGTTTTGGCAAGGAGCTGGGATCCTGAGAAAATCAGTCATCCATTTCTGGTTCCCAAAACTCTTCACTCACTCACAGTGGCAGTTGATATGTGGTGCTCACATTACACCTATGCCTCCACCACCCCCATGAAGCCAGGAACTTCTGAGGACAGGCAACTAGTTGACTCCATCCCAATGTTCCTGAGCCCAGCACAGGGCTTGGAAGAAGAGTTTTGGGTGACTGTTGGAGGTGTAATGAAAACAGCATGTGGACAATATGACACTCAAACCCAGGCCAGCCTCATTGTGGCTATGAGAACCTGGGAAATGTATTCAACCTCAGAGAGCCTTCTAGTTGGAATTAAACATAAGGAACCTTTTTAGGCTCAGTTGAAGGCCAGCCTCCCAGTAAGGGAGGGATGGAGTTTTTTGTGAAGAGAGGTGGAGGGAACTTTGGAGTTGGCAAGCACAGAGCCATTCCCAGAGACCCCTCACCCTGAGAGAAAGAACTTGACTTTGGCCAGAGGGCTGACACACATTCTAGCTTCTTCATGATTCTCCCAGCATTTCTCAAAAAGGACAGTTTAGTAATCAAATATAGCCTCACCTCATCTCCAGGCTCCCACTCCCACTCCCGCTCCCAGTCCCTGATGCCCCAACCACATTCCTGAGACTGAGGTCAGCAGTGGCTAGGAGTCACAGCTTTCCATCCAAGGCGTACAGGACAGTCTGATTGCTGCACACATTATCAGTGATCCCCAAACCTGGTTTCCTGGGCTTAACCCCTAGCCACAGTTCTGGGCCTCCTCACCTGCTTGTTTTAGCTCAGTCTATACCAGAAGTTCTCAAGCTACTGACCCAGGACCAATAGCCTCAGTATCACCTGGGAAACTGTTAGATTTGCAAATTCTGGAGCTCCCTCCCACACCTACTGAATCACAAATTCTGGGAGGTGGAACCCAAAATCCTGCATTTGGAAAGTATCCTGAAAGTTCTTCCTCATTCTCCTTTTCTGATCATACCTCTCCCCATCTGCAGCCTAGGGTCTTTCTCCTCTGCTCCAGTCAGGGTAGGCGCTGAAGCCCTGAGCAGACACTCCTGCCAGCTCTCTGGGTTTCAGGCTGCTCTGCCTCTGTGTGCTTGGCCTTCCTGACGCAACACCCAGGAACAACCATTGCCAGACTCAAGACCCGCCAAGCTAGCAGGGCTGGTCCTGCTTTATCTCACCTCATAGTCCCAAGGCGTGAATGGAGTCAGGGCCTCCAGCATGCCCTCTCTGACTGTCCTTCCTTGATTCCCAGAGGCCAGAGTGAGCAGAGGGAACAGGAGAGCCATTTCTGGGATGGCAAAAGCCTCTGAAACTCACTACACGGAGAAACGGAACAGACCCATGAGAAGGCCTGAAGCAGAAGGGAGAAATATGGAAAGAACTATGGAACACCAAGTCCCCACTGTCTTCAAGGTTCCCGAGGAGGCACTGCTAACCAGCTGCCCCCTCCTGGGAACTTCTAAGCAGTCATCCTTTTAGTTTCACTTTTGGCTGAGCTGCAATCACTTGCTGCTGGGTGCCAAGGTCACCTGCCATGTCTCCGACTCCAAGTCCACAAATATGGCCCAGAATTCCATTTAACTCCTAGAAAAATGCATGGGCACATCTGTAAGGGAGCCCTGGAGAATTGCTGCACAAGACACAGCCACTTCCCGGTTCTGCCTGCCTGATACTTTTGTAATTATACATTGATTACCATTCTTCCTCTGCACTGTTGGCCTCTGCTCAGTATTTCATATCTATGAAAGGATCTGTTGATTACTGGCTGGGGGTTCCACCTCTGGTGGGTGGGTACTCTGGGCCAGATCCCCTCCACTGATACCCCAGTTCCCTCAGCTCAGGTTCATCTCTGCCCACCACCCCATACCCAGGCAGTACCCCAACAGGAAGACTTAGATGCTCACAGTGACAGCAGTATCTCCAGAGCTGTGGTTCTTGGCTACCCAGCAGCTTCCATTCCTGCCCTGCATGTTCCTTTAGATAGTTTTCCAGTTGCACCCTTCTGCCCCAATGCACCCCAAAATACCATCCCGACTGACCCCTCAGCCTTGGTTTTTTTTTCTAAGAGCAGCTGGGTCCTGGAGGAAACAAAATCTCTGTGAAGAAAGGGGGCCACAGGGATGGAGGTCCTGTGCGCTGATGTATCTCACTTGGGGAACACCTATGAGAGAAATAATCTGTGGCTATTAGGAGGTTTGAAGGGGAAAATTTAAAGGTTGGGGGTGGGCAACTTCTGTAATCAAATTCATTTGGGACATGCTAGACCTGAACCAGACTTTCATAGACCTTTGAGTGTGTTCACGTATTTAGGTCATTCCCAAAGAAAGATGTTTAAATGTATCTATCCACAGAACTCTATTTCATGAAGCCTAGAATAGAACTAGTATTCCATGGAACATACTTTGAGAACTGGAGCTCTCTCAGCAGCCCTCTAGTGAGAAGTCAGTTCATCAGGTGGTTTATAGATACCATACTTTCCCCCAGATACCCGATATTAAAGATGTTGAGGCAGATAAGAAGAGCCAGACTTGAAGTCTATAATAGGGCCCCAATGTGCATAGTGTATGTCTGAGCCCTGGGCTCTCTTGCAGGAGGCCAAGGGACCCAGAAGGACAAGGCAAAAAGGGATGATCAATGGGGGCTGGTTTGCATGCTGGCCAGGCAATGTATGATCCTTGGCCCTACTTTTGCAAGCGCCTTCCTAGGTGATTTGAAATCTTGGTCACTTTAAATCCTACCAACAACCCTGCGAATTGATGTCATTATTACCATTTTGTAGATATGGATATGGAGATTTGAAAACACTAAGAAACCAGCAAGATCTGAATCAAATATTCTTAATGATGAGTTCCGCTAAGAACCCTGATAGGAACCCTAGGTGCACAGAAAAGGGCAAAGGGCACAAATGACTGACCATACCCCATCCATCCCTGCCTACCAGCACCTTCTACACACTGAGATGCCAAGGGCCCTACCTAGCCCTCTCTGGAAGCCAGCAGGCTGCAGGACCCTCTTTCCTCAGTTCTAACTCTTGAGTATTTGCCTGACACCATGTAAACATTTTCCAAACACAGAAATGTGTCTGTGGTTCCCTTCCTGAACTGCAGTTTAATCCACACCCCCATGCTTTAAAGGGCCAGGCTGTGATAGCATCACAGAAGAGGGCATGTGAAAACAAGTTTCCCATAACAAAACATGCCTGGGCCCTGGTTCCTGATTTCAGCTTGCCATTTTTGTTTTGGGGGAAATCCAATTACTCTCTACAAAGCAATACTCTACACCCTCTAACTTCCAACAGTTAGTCCCCATGCTTGGCAAGACATTCATTGGCAGCATCTGTACCTCTGAATACCCTGAAACAGACTTTCCCCTAGCTCCTTGAAGCCCTGAAGCCCTCCAAGGAAGAGAGGGAGCAGAAAGCAAGCACTACTGGTGCCTGAGGCAGGACATTTCTGGATACTCAGACCAGCACAGCAAGACCAGCAGACACTGCTATACTTGCCCCATACACCCACAAACATGTATTCAGTGCCCATATGTACCTAGGGAAGATAACCGAAATTTCCTTGGTCAACAGAATGAGGCTGTCCCACAGGGTGGTCAATGAGCTAATATTTGCGAGCGTCAGCTCCAAGGCACTACTTGGCCTCACTGTATCTCCACTACAATGTTATGAGGTGGTCAAGAATATCCCCACTTTCTAGAGGGGAGACTGAAGCCCAGGGAAGTTAATTTAAAGGTCACATAACCATGCTAATCTTTCATCAGGAGTCACACTATGCTGCCTTCCTGGCCTTTAAAAGTTTAAAAGCACCAAAAAGCATTATCTAGGATAATCCCCATTGTCAGAGTCATGTTCAGAATAGATTCTGTGTTAGTGCCAGATAATGATGAGGCATCTGGGGTGGAGGAAAAGCTCCAGGCAGCTGGATATAGACGGCCTGGATATAAGTTTTGCTGTCCCAGAACTGTGCGTGGGGATGGGGACCACTGGGTGGTAAAACCCCTGAGCCAGATGAGAATCTGCTGTATGCAATGAACAATCAGGAGAAGTGGAGGACTTCCCTCCACTCCCTCTCTAAAACAAGAGCTCCCCCCACCACCACCACCTTTCATGACTTTCTCTTCTACAGTGCTTATTACTGCTTGATGCTTTATTACATCTCTCTACATCTACTTCTTCAGAGTCTATGAATGCTATGGAAATAACAACTCCACTGTCACTCTGGTTATATGGTATCCCCAGGGCTAGCACATGCCTGGAATACAGAGACTTTCGGCAGCTACTTGTCTGGTGAATAAATGAAATAGATGCCCAAGGTGATCGAAGAAGATGTTAGCGGGCAGTCTGCCATGGAAATTAGACATACCTCTGTCCTAGATGAATTCAGGGCACTGCTAGCACTAGCCAGTGAATGTTGAGACCCACTGCATTGGTCTTTAGGGAGTCTCAGAGAAAAGAAAGAAATCAAGAAACTGGCAACCAAGTGTCCTGAAGCTCCATTTTCTACAGAGAGTAAAGCAGTTAACTCTAAATTAATGACTTGTGCTGGCCCCTGTGAGAGGCTCAAAGAGAAATGCAGGAAGGATGTTTGTTCACTAGGGAGCCAGATTGCCCACTGTACTGAATTGAATTACAGTTCCCACAAATTCATGTTTATCTAGAACTTCAAAATATGGATTTACTTGGGAAATTAGGTCTTTGCAGATAAAATTATTTAAGATGAGGCCATTTTATATTAGTATGAGCCCTAATCCAGTGATTGATATCTTTATAAGAAAACAGTATTGCAGAGATACAGAGAAAGGAGCCATGTGAAGATGGAGGCAGAGACTGGATCTCCAGACTGGCTAGGGAACACCAAGGATTGCTGACAACCACTAGCAGTGAGAAGAAGCGTTATGGAGTCTTTGCTAGAACCTTCAGAGAGACCATGGCCCTGCTGGCATCTTGATTTTGGACTTTTAACCTCCAGAACTATGAAAGAATAAACAGCTGTTGCTTCAAGTCACCTACTCTGTGGTACTTTGTTATGGGAGCCCTGAGCCCTGAGAAAGTGATACACTCGCCAAGCAGACATCCTGTCTGACTGACCTCATTTCCTTAGCAGAATTGCAAAGAGCAGCAAGGCAACATAAGGCAAGGCTCCTTGTAAGGCACAGTGATGCTTCCCTTGACCAGACCTGTAATAATAATACAAACAGAACCTTTGTTTTGCCTGACACAGACCCTTCTTCACTTGGAGAATAGGGTCTAGGTCAGGCAGGATAGCCATGTACCTCTACTGGACCAAGTGGACTCTTTCACCAGGAGACATATATTTCTCCAAGGTATTGTAGCACAGCGCAGCACAGCAAAGTCTAAGGTGTGGAAGAATGCAGAGCAGGAGATGAGAAATTAATCTGCTATGTTTTCTCTTCTTCCTTTGCAGTCCTATAACCTAGATCAGACATACGCCAACATCAGAAATCAGCATACCATCTATGCCAAGTTCAGCAAACCAATTACATAGAGTTGATAAAACCTAAAATATCACCATGTATAAAGCTTTTAGGTTTAAAGGAGGAATCTGGAATGCAGAGAAAGGAGTGGCATTGTAGCCCAATGACCGTCAGTGACATGGAAGTAGAGATGAATCCAGGATTCTGAGACTCATGCTGCTAAAATAAATGTAAGAAGTGTGAAGGTGACATTTCATCCCGTGGTGAAGTCAACCTTCAGAAATAAGTAGGTTGTCCATGCAGGTGATAAAACCCTAGGGGGCACCATTCGTGTTGTTATTTGCCACTAGAACTGCACAATTCATATCCCACATTCCATACATGGCAGCCCTGACGGTCACTTCGAAAGGTGCACTATTGGGACTGCAAAAATGTATAACAACAATATGGCTCCAGTTAACTCAGTATTGTAGTGTAATTATGCAGCAGACACAACCAGTGAATGAATACTGAGTCAGTCTTGCTTCCATGAAAGAGAAAGCCCTTGACTTTAAAAAAAAAAATTAGTATAAAAATAAAACTTGTCACTGGATGAAGCTTGCTACCTGTTGAGTCTTTTCAAAATTTGCATATGGGTATTTCACCAAACAACTGAAGACCATGCCACCACTCTTGCATTATGCCAGCTGCCAGTTTGAATTTGGCAGCAGCAGACTACAATTCTGGAAGGAGTAAAGGAGAACACAGAGCTATTTGCAAGGAATGAACACTTTATGATGTATCAGTGTAAGTTACATTATCTTTAGAGAATATGATAGCATTAGTCTCTCTGCGAGTGACAGAAAAAATGTGCAGTAAACTACAGTTCCAAATAAGTTAAAGTGTTGTTCAGTGTATGTCATTGCCTAAAGAAGTGAAAGAAAAAAGGCATACAGATTTTATCACCAGTCTGTTTTTCCCAGTCCTAACAAATAAATATTGGACAAATATTTCAAGAATATTATATAGAAGAGAAACTACATTATTAGCCAGTCCTGGAGGCCCACAGGTCTTGGAAAGGCCTTAATACC
Organism: Uropsilus gracilis; assembly: GCA_004024945.1. Lineage (NCBI taxonomy): Eukaryota > Metazoa > Chordata > Mammalia > Eulipotyphla > Talpidae > Uropsilus > Uropsilus gracilis. Next base: position 55,196 of record PVHY01001124.1, on the reverse strand, counting down.
AGCGTTATCTTTCCTGACAATCTTAGGATGTTGGCACTGGATGGTCTTTGAAGACTGTCCAGTCCAGCATGTTTCAAACAGTTGCAAGGAGCTCCAGGATACCACTGGGGTGTCTTCAAGTCCCTGCAACAGGAAAGAGTCTATGGGACTCATTTTTGCATTTTTGTCTACCTAGAAAGAGTGCCATCTTATCTGCTTTACTTATGGAGTTCTGTGTTAGATTTCATTTTTAAATGCTGTTTTGTTTTTTTTTAAATGCAATAGTTTTTGTTTTTTTTTATTCTGACCTCATTGTTAACAGCATGGACCCTTTTAGCAGATAACTTGCAATCCACTCTTGTCTGTCACTTCTTAGCTGTGTGACTCTAAGAAAATTACTTAACTGTCCTGTGCCACCATTTCCTCATTTGAAAGATGGAGATAATAACAGTTATCTACCTCAGAGTTGGTAGGAGCACTCAGTAACTGTTTGCTGCTATTATTATGAAGTATGTATTCTCATACAGGAGTCTGGGACCCAAAAAGCAAAGCAACACATCTGGATTTGCTTATATTACAGCCCTGTCCTTTGATTCCCAGGGCCAGGTGCTCTCATGCCATAAGCTGGCAATTACCATCCAACCTCAAGAAGATGTGCCAAGGCTCCTGGTGATTACAGCTGTTCCTGTGTATCCACTGAGTTCAACACTTCCTAAGGTGAAGTAGAAGCTGATTATTTGTCAGCTGAGGACTGAATTCAGCTGTGTTTTCAGCTACTTGAAATGCCCCCAAAGTAGGCTTGGGCGATTAAATTTGGGACAGTTGAGATAGAGCTGGTTGGATGTGGACCACCCTGAGTTGGCCAGTACCAGCCAGCACCACCTCCAGCTCTCATTGGACAAGCTCCCATACAGGTGTTCCCACTTGAACACAATGTTTAGGAAATATCCATATTCCTTTAAGTCAAAGATATTCATTTGTTTTTCATTTCTCTAAAATGGTGATGAATCTTATAATCAATATATGCGCTTGATGTGGTAGTATTTCATCCTTTCCTTCTGAAAAACTATTATTAAGTCAATGAGGAGTCTTACAATTCGTAGCATGCTAAAAGAGAGAAAAGACTATACCTGGTTACAGACACAATGACACTTTCAGTTTCCTCTTGGAAAAAACAAGAATGGTTAAGTTCTGCCGCTGAGCACTTATAAATACCCCAGTGTGAGAATGTCAGACTGGGAAGGCATGATCTGGGAAGACACAGCACTGGTCTCTGGGGGCTGTGCCTGGGTGTGCCTGGAGCATAGCAGGCATGGCCCTACAGTATGCTGAGACCTTGCAGTACTTCCTATCCTTCTCCATAAACAGCAGAGACGGAAAGTCCAACCCAGCCTCAGAGTTTCCTGGCCTGGAGCCACGGTGGCTAGTAAGCTGCTGGATTTACCCAGTTTCCCTGGCAGGAAAGCACTGGAAGTGGAGGGAAGGTTCCTGCTGCTCCACCGTGGCAGAGGGTGGGGAACTTGGCACTTCGTGTAGAAAATAAGATCTACCCTGCAGAAGGTGTGGTTCCTGGAGCCCCAGTCACCATGCTGTATTCAGGACCTCCTCCCAGCTTTGCCTGAGCAGCATGAGGGGTGGTGATGAAAGCCACAGGCTGCCTGGGGTTGACCCCCAACTCTACCGCTGACTCTGCTGCATCACTTTGTGCCTCTGCTTCTTCTTTTGGAAAGTGGAGATGCTCCTAAGAGCACCTCCTCCACAGGGTTTGATGAATTTGAGTGAATGAATTAAAATATGTAAAATGCCAGGAATGTGGCAAAGTGCCTAGTAAATGCTATTTAAGCCCCAATTTAGAGACTTGCTGTTTGTCTAGTAAACGCCTATTCACCCTCTGAAATTCAACCAATAATCCCCTTCAAGAAGCCTTCCCCGACCACCCCAACCTTGCTTTCTGTTCTAACTGCCTCTGCTCCTTGGATTTTATCCAAGGGGTGACTATGCAAGGGAGAAGAATATCCTCATTCTCCAGCTATTTTCTGTGTCACAGAGCTGGTAACTGTCTACTTACTTCCTTAGTTAGAGGGGGAGTTTCGTCAAGCAGAACTGACTCCTGACTACCTCTGTGCCCCCAGTACTGGAGAAGGACCTAATACCAAGTATATCTTCATTGACTGTTTAAAGCATGGAAAACAGTGGAAAGGCACAGCATGGCATGGCCTAGAATGAGATGGGATAGATAGCTCGGCATGGGATGGCATGGCATGGAACAGCTGTGACAAGATCTTTTAAAAAATCAGAGGTGCATCACAAGAGAAATAACCTTAATCTAGAAATCAATTCCCCATTTGTGCCCAATGTCTTTAAGGCCCAGAAACAAGCAGGTCTCCCTGGAGTCATCAGACCAGCACAGTCCTCTGCGTTCACCATGGATGAATCTTCCTTCAGATCCACAGCAGCTCAGCTGGAAAAGGGTCTCCCCACCTCCCAGCTCTTGACCCTCCCCTCAAGCTGAGGGTGCCATGCCAGGTGTGACAAAGAAATGGAGCCAGGGGCTCGTGGGCTGACCACAGCAAACAGTCACTGGCAGCTGTGCTTGCCTTTCCATCTTGCAGATGCTAACAGGGACCATTTTCCTGGAAGGCTTTTTGCCCTCCAGAGACCAGGGCTACTGAAAGTCCTACCAAGTCTTTGTCAGAGGACCCCACTTATACCTTCTTGCTCTATGAGCTTTGGTATAGTAGACCACTTGGGAGCTGAAAAAGCTTACAGTTTGGCTGCCCAAGGGTCCTGTCCTGAAGAGGCTTCTTGGTTGATGCTTCTGCCATGAAAAACTCATTTTATTTAACCTTTCCTTCTGTTATGGCATTTTAACGAAAAAGTCACTTAAGACCTGCAGTGAAAAATACATTTTACTAGAACAACGCATAACCCAAATACCATTTGCCTTTTCTTATCAATTCTTAGTTCATTCATCATCTTTATTAAAAATCCATGAAGAAACAGCAGCTTCAGAAACTGCAGGGTGCCTTTGTCAGGGAGGTAAGGAGGGGAGGGGAGAGGAATCCAAGTGAACAGAACCACATTCCTTCATGGAAGCTCTGGAAGGAGCTTTGTCCTGCACCTACAATGCCATCCAGGCAACTCCACGTTCTCAAATCAAAAACCAACACTTCTGCAAATGAAGGCTTTCGCTATATGGGAAAGGAATCATTCGGTGCTGGATTCAAGTCAGCTGCCCTTTATAAGCCCACGGATCCGGGACATGTTATTTAAGTTTCTTGACATTTGGTTGCCCAGTCTGCAGAATGAAGTCCCCTCTTTAGCATTTACCTCTAGAAGTTTCCTCTAGAAGTCCCCAAGAGAGGGGATTTTGGTAAGGGTTAAATGAGAAAGCAAGTTTGAAATCTGCCTATCAGAGTCAAGCAAAACCAGATGCCCAGTGAAGACTGGTTCCTTCATGAATTCCCCCTGGAAGGTACCCAGCTGTGGGAGACCTTTCTGATCCAGCCTGGCAGCAGAGGTCGGGAAGCAATAAGCTTGACCGCTTTCTCAGAATCTCCCATGGGTTATGGATGGGGTTTCTCCAGGGCACAAAGTGCTGCTTCCAGAAGTTCTGGGCCCCCCAGCACGGAGACTATGAGTGACTTCTGGGTAGAATCAACAAGGTGGAGCCCTTTGTGTGGAAAGGAGAGGTAAGAATAGGACGAGGGAGTGATGATGAAAGTTCTTACCAGTCATCATTGCATTCCTCCTCACTGCGCAGCTTCTGGGAAGAAAGGCATCAGGCATTATTATTAATACTTCTCTGGATGCCGTGGCTCCAGGGGTGAAGGGAGTGGCCCATGTTCACACAGTGAGTAGTATGAGGCAGAATACCCACCAGGCCAGCTCAGAGACCCCACTCTTAACCCCTTCCCTTTAATAAAGTTGCAAGAGCCATTCCCCTGGATGCTGGATCTTGAGAGGCAGACAGAGGCCTCAGGAGTTTTCTCTCTATAACCCTACCCCTGAACACTGCCAAGCTGGCCTCCATCCCCTGCCAACCTCAGGGCGCACAGCATGATTTCAAACCTCCATTTCCAGCTCCACATGGACTTCTACAAATAGCAAAATAGCATATGAACAAACAATGTATTATTTATTATGAAACCCCATAGAGAAGAAGAATCAATCACTTATTAAGTCCATCCAAACACTAACCGCCACACTTTCAGTCTCCATTTTAATATGATGGGCACCTCGAATCTATTTACCTGAGTCATTTGGAGGAAAGTGGCAAAACAAAGTTGAACTCAGGTCTGCTCCAAAAAGGGGCACAGGCCCATTTTGCACACCTCACTGGCTGAGGCTTTGTTCACCCTCCCCCTGTGAAGGCCCTTGTAGTCCTAGAGTTCACAGATAGGGAAACAGGAACTGCCCGCGCCCCTCTGCGCACTATTTTCTCCTTGCCCTTTACAATTTGCCAACTTTCCTCTGATGTTTGCTGCTTCAGCCTTTGCTCTGCAGACAGGACACCTCCAGTCTAGAAGTTATCTCCCTGACCTCACCTACCCTGTGGAGATGCCTTGTGGAGCCTCTCCTTTTGCAGAAATCTATCTACATGGGTCTTTGTCAATCACAGGGAGTTGAAGTCCTTGTATCTTATTATTATTAGGTCTGGAAACTTAGTTCTTCCTGGCTGTGTTGCCATGGTGCAACTTCAGCTCATCCTACAGTTTGTTCTTTCCTGAAGCTTGGTTCCAGTAATTCTAAATAGGGTCCCTTGGTAGAGGAACAGTAAGCAGGGAAGACAGGCTCTGCTGCCTTTCTCTGAGTAACTAAAGGATGCCTTTGGACAGCTTCCAACCCAGAGTCTCACCAGGAAGGACCCCAGGAAGCTCCCTGCTTGCGAGTTGGAATATTTAATCTTAAAAAGAAATTAAATGCCCAGAATCAACTGACACAGGTCTTTTCCAAGCAGGCAGTGATATGGGCACATGGCTGATCGCACCATGTCCACTTCACGTGAGGAAACTGGGGCTCAGGGAAGTTAGAGAGCCTGTGAGTGGGGGTAGGTGGTCGCAAAGCTAGTAAATAGGATTCAAACCTAGGCCTTCTGATACCAAATCCATTACTCTCTCTACTCAGCCCTGCCTCCCCAACACCACACTTTTGTGGAAACTATTCTGAGAAATCAAAGCAGCTCTTTTCTATCCAGAACTATAAATATCCAGAGACAGGGCGATGAGATGAGAAAACAGACATCCTTTCCCAGGATTTGGGAGCAAATTCTTGCAAAGCTCCCAAAAGCATTTTTGAGTTCTAAAAGCAAGACTGTCAGCACAGGAAAAAAAAGAAATTTAAAAATAAAGAAAAGAAAAACAGAGTGCAGAAGATAAAGGGCTATGCTGATCTGTTATTAGAGCATCGTGGCCCTACCAACACCTGCAGATCAGCAAAGGTCTCCTGGCTGCTGACTTCAGCAGGTCTGGTGATACAAAATATGTATCAGATTGCTTTACTCTTACAACAGCTCTCGTGAGTTAGGTGCGGATATTAATCCCATTTTGCAGTTAAGAAATGAGCACAGAAAGGTGAAATAACTGGCTCAAGGTTACAGAGGAGGCAAATTTTAGCCCCAGGTTGCATGAGCCCAAAGCCCTGGTCTGGGAGCCACTATACTCCACTACCTCAAGCTGAACAGAGACCCGAGTCACTGCAGGGACTCTCTTTTAGGTCCTAAGGGGGTGGGCATATTTCTAGAATTCTACACTCTGCTTTCAATTCCAGCTTTGAATCCAAATCCAGCCCAGAACTCCCAAATCCCCAGACAGATCACAGGCAAGCACTTGGAGGAATGCAACTAGAGTAAAAACATGTAACAGTTCCGCCACATGAGGCCACAAGGGCATCTTTTCTTCCCTGTGGTCCCATGCATTTCTTGTGCCTTGTTTAAGAGTTAGAAGATTCATTTGTTTCAAATACCAACTTGCAAACTGTTCACCAGAGTGGTGGCAGTGCAAGCAGTCCCTCATTCCAGAACAAATTGGTTACTATAGAATTGTTTGGAATTGAGTGCCAATTTTTCCATGAAACCCACGTGAGCCCAAGAAGACTCCAGGAGCACAGCACATTTACCCAGAACATATAGACCAACATTTACTCTGGTTTGTCCTGTCCAATACAGTAAGCACTAGCCACAAGTGGCGATTTAAATTTAAATATGCTAATTAAAATTAAATAAGCTGCACTCACTAAATTTCAAATATTCACAAGTAGCTGTGCATCAGTACTGGAACAGTGTTGAGCAAAACGGATTGAAAATATTGCCATCGTCACAGAAAGCTCCATGGGACATCCTGAAACAGACCCAAATCCCACGTTACAACATTGCTTGAGACAATAAATTCCTTCAGAGATTAAACTTGAATGCCAGGAACAAACCACCCTTCCAAGGGAAACTGGTGAACTGCAAGGGGCTGGGGGAGAGGACTTTGGAATCACATAGCTCCTGGTCTGTCACAGTTCCGAGTCTTCCTAACCACGTCACTATCTCTATCTCGGTATCCCTGTGTGGGGACACTGTACTCTTCCCAGATATTGATAGTGGGTGGTACGGCTGAATGGAGCAGCTGAAGGCCCCTCTTTGTGACATAGTTGAAAATGGGACTTTGCCATTACTGCCCTGGTGGGCGTGGTCTGATAAAAAGACCATGCAAGTAAGGAATGAGAAGTGTGAAGGAAAGAGTGGCCATCAGGAGCGGAGGTGGTCCAACACTGGAAAACAGCAGCCAGGAACCATGGTGTGGCCAGGCATGCAGAGCTCCAGCTGAAGAAGTCCAATAGGGCAACTCCCAGGTGAAGAGCATCGTAGCCAGACACCCACCGGTGGGCCTGGGAAAGAAAGATGCATGGTGCTAGAGGGAGAGGAGGTACAGGAAAGATGGGGGGAAAATCTTGTTTTGCTTGAAAGTTGGAAAGCTGTTACCAGGGTTTTGAAAAGCTGGTCTGTCAGGGTTTTGAAAAGCTGATTTGGCATCAGTATTTGCTGGAAAAGTTTAAAGAAACTTGGAGAAGCTGAGGAGCTCAGGAAGCTTGAAGGAAAGAAGCAAAGGAAAACTTGAAAAACTTGGAGCCTAACACTTGAATTTTGTGTCTGCTGAAAGACTGGACTTTGTGGGATGCCTGCCTTAGGTTTGGAGGGTGAAAAAGTGATTTTTGGGGACCTGGAACTAAACAGTGGATGGAGTAAGCTATCCGGCTACTTGTGGCATTAATGACTTTGGTTTCCCTCGTTAATAAATATTGTTTAAATTGCACTGTGACTCTTGCAATGCTGTATGGGTGGGAAGAACCTGGGGGCAAGAGCCAGATTTAAAAAAGTATCACTTATTTTTCCTTTACCTCATTGGAGTGAGAGGTTTCTTGCCCTTTTACACACAACATCAGTATCTATGAGAATCAAGTGAGATGGCACTCAACCCCGCCAATGCTGCCTCTGTTCACTACTGTTACCCACAGTGCTTGCACCTGGGAAGCCTGACTCTAAGCACTCCAGTGACTGTGTGGGGAAGTACTGAAACGGGCAGGGCTGAAATGGGTCTCCTGGTGTAGGGAGCAGTAGGACAGTACTAAGAAGTTGGCAGGCTTGTGACCTCCCTAGTCCACCCTGTTCTTTACCCCCCATGTTGGTATCTATGTTAGTGATAATGATCTCAAGCCACCCTGAAATCAGAAAACCCAAGAATAAGTCCCCCAGTTGTAATCACTGGGAGGAAATGGGACAGGAGGGAGAGAGGGCTGAATATAAACAATTACTAAACATGTTGGGACTTTACCTTCAGCACAGAGGAGACACTAATGTAGAAGTCATTGCCCTGCCCTCAAGGCCTCCATAAATGAGTGGGTGAGACCAACACAGAAAGAACCAATGCACCAGTGTATAGTAAGCACTGTGATAATGGAAAATCCAGTGGTCTGGATTTTCTCAGGAGCTTAGACAAACAGATGGTGGATAAAGGATCTGGGAAATGGAAAATGAGAAAAACTTGGGAGATTTCCAAGAGGTGGTACTCATACTAAATCTTCAAAGGCCAAGCGTGGTGAGGCATCCTAGGCAATCGGGGGTAACAAAGACACATGGGACATGAATACTTCCTGTCACACCCTCAAGCAGTCCCACTGACTGGGGGCTTCCCTGGATGTGATGAGAAATGAGGGAGGAAGGAGTATGTCAAGAAATCTCATGGTATGGGGTGTAGTGTGCCCCACTTGTTCTCTTGCTCTGACAGGCCCTGTGACTGTAATCGAGAAGAATAAGAGGTTGAACCCCATCAATCACATGCAAGTCTCCACTCAGACTGGGTCTACATCACATTCCAACAAGGGGGTTGATGTCACCCCCATGTTGAGAATGTTCATGAGTTAGGGATTTTTTTTTTTTTACACATTTTTCTACATGGATAGATCTTTTAATTAACAAGGGATGCATAAGCCTGAATGGAATCCTGGATGACACAAATGCCCACACATAGGTTAGCACACTTTTTTAAAAGTCAGATAGTGAAATATTTCAAGCTTTGCAGGACACACTGTCTCTGTCAACACTACTCAACTCTGCAGCTGTGGCACAAAAAAAGCCATAAACAACATGGAGATGAACTGAACCTGGCTGTGTTCCAAGAAAACTTTACGTATGAAAACAGGCAGGGGTGGGATTTGGACCCTACTGTCAGCTACCACTATCATGAAAATCGTTGAGCCCCGAAGGGAACATGAATAAGGATTGCAGATAATAGTACTGAGCTGGTGTTCATTTTCCTGAGTGTGGTAAGTAGGCTGTACTGCAGAAGAATGTCTTTGTACTTAGGAGAGGGTAAAGTATTTAGAGGGCAGGAAGGCTAGAAGCAATTCTCAAGTGGTTCAGGGAGATAATGGTGTGTGTAGAGATAAGGCTAATGTGGCAACACTGTAAGAATAGTGAATCCAGGTGAAGGGTATGAGGGTGTTCCTTGTATTAATCTTTTGAGTTCTTTAGACATTGGAAATCTTTCAAAATAAAAGTCTGAAGGAAAATTAGAAACTTGAGCAACTTCACTGGAAGCAAAATTCTTCTGGAACTGACCATTCTGAACTCCGAACATCCTTCAGAACGCTCTGACGGACCCAGCTAGTCTTTCTGCAGAGTGGATGAGGGTGAACTTCAGGTCATGTGCCTCGCCTTTCTTGTAAGTTCTACAATACCAGAGGTCATTTGAATGCAAAAATGGGTGCTGGGTCTTGGCTCCTTCTCAGACCCTTTTTTGTCTGAATTCCTGTTCTCTTTACCCAACAGCCTGGAGACCAGTTTCCTTTTGACCCTGGGCCTCATGAACTGTGGAAGCACAAGCAGCCATGAGAGCTATTAGCTCTCTGGTCATGGGATTTCCTACTAATGACAAACCCAGGGACAGCTGCTGAGGAAAGATGTGCTAGTAATAGTTGCCTGATCAGAGGCCACCCAGACCCTGCAGGGGTTCAATGTGAACCTTTCTGCTGAGCCAGGAGCCAGTGGCACTGTTAAAAGGCTGGCAGCAGCACTTTCCCAAGTAACCCAGATCAACAGCTCCAGTGATCCCACTGCAGAGAGATTCCCTGATTCTTGACTTATTAGTAATCAATTCCCTGAAAAATACTAATGCCTCCAATCATGTACGTCTCCATTGATTGCCACTGGGAAGGTGAAGTTATCTGGAGGCCCAGCAGAGCTTCAGTTTTGATTTCTCATCTGTCAAAACAATACTATAAAGTCAAAACAAACAACTCCTGGATGCAGAGTGGGAGAAAAGTGGAAATGACTGCCTCTGACCTTTCCATTCCTGGCAATGCCAGTCAGTGGTGCTTCATGGCCTCTCAGGGCACCAAACCCGATACCCCACCAAGGGATACCTGTCACTGTTCCTACAAGCCACTTCAGAACCATATTGTCTTCTGGAAAAGAAAAACAAAACATAGAAGTCCCCCCCATAAGGACCATATGGCATTGCTTGAGAACCAGGGTACTAAGAGACATGACACAGAGATAGCATTTTCAAGTTCTGACATACATAGCTCTTTAAAGCTCTGTCTCCAATCCACTCTTGTAACATTTTGTCCATCAGTCCATCCCCAAACACCCTTTTTGCTTGACTATATGTGTTTGCAATTTCACACTACCCTCACCCTTGTCTGAGAGAATTATACAGCCTCCCTCCCCTTGCATTGTGACTTACAAGGACCTACAGACAGGCCCTGCCATGCATCTTGTTCTGACCAGTGGAATGTAAGCAGACATGAAGTAGACCCAGTCTGAGCAGTGGATTTACATGTGACTATGCAGCTGGGCTCAGCCTCTTGCTCTTCCCAGTCACAATAAAACAGGCAAGTCGAAGGAAGAGAAAGTAGATTGAGCAGAATCACAGCCAACACACAGCCCACATGCAACAGTAGAAAGAAATAAACCTTTGTTTTGTAAGTCACTGAGATTCGGGGGCTGCTGTTATACAGCCAAAATTAGCAACAACTAAATAACCACCCTCCAGTAACAGGAGCAACTAGCAGAAAGCAGGCCCTTTGCACCTATCCCCTTTGGCTCCCACCCACCACCTCACAAAATTCAGACTCGATTCCCTTTTCACAGGGACTTGCTTTCTATGTACTTAGACCTGAGACTTCTTAAGGTGTGAATCTTGCCAGCAACTCCCTTACTTTATGACTCATTTCTGCAGCAACTCTAACTAGGGGGAAAAAAAGGCAAGTCTCATTTTTCAGCAATACCAACTGAGGATCTCAGGGGATATATTCCTTTTCTCTGCTGGGGAAGCTGCACACACAGGGCTCATGATGCTCACTGTTTAAGTCAGGGAGCATGATGTAGAGGAGAAAGCACCGAGCTAAGAGCCAGTTCAGGTACAATCACTGGGCTATGTTATCACACCCCCCCCCTCGATTTTCAAGTCTTCAAGGGCATATGGGCCATATAATGAGATCTAAAAGTCTAGTTCTCAATCCAGAGGGAAGTTGTTGTCGGGGAAGGTGGTGGTTTTACTAGTTACTCTAAGCAAAAGATAAACTTTGAGCAGAAAGTGAAAACCTTGAGCTCACTTCCAGAGGAGTGTCCTAAATTATCAAGTCTTCAAGGGCTAGGGTGGTTTGGACAGTCACTCCCCCTGTCTGAATTGCTCAGTAATTTTCAAACCCAGCCCTGGGTTTCTCAGATGTCTCTGCAAACAGCTGCAGTGAGAAGAAACCCACGGCCAGTGGGTCCTTACCTCACTTCAGTTTAGTCAGCTCTGCTTTAGGCCCTTGAACGTATTAGGTTTTCTTGTAAGACTTTTGTTTGACCAAGAACCCTAGAACTAAATGCATTTTGAAACCATCGATCAGGTGCTTTCTGAGCTCGAACATACTGTTCGCCTCTCTGATGCCAGCTTTGTGTGTATCTGCGGCCACTTGCCATCAAGGAGATGCCAACACCCAGAGAATAGTCAGTGGTGACTAACCGACAAGCAAGAATATAATGAGGTGGATTCAAAACAACTCAACCAAGAATTACAAAATACCTGCCTTTAGTTCTGCCAGGTGACTGAACTTTGTAAAACTAAAGGGGGGAAACTGTTAGACACCTCTCTGGAAGTGAGCTCAAGGTTTTAGCTTTCTGCTTGAAGTTTATCTTCTGCTTAGAGTAACTGGTGAAAACACTACCTGCCCTGAATCCAATATCCCAACTGGAAAAAGGACTTCAGGAGTGAGAGGCAGACTTTTAGATCTCATTATGGTCAATATGCCCTGGACACTCTCCTGGTACATGAAACTTTGTTGGGAGAATTTGTTGATGAGAATTCAGATTCTCATCGCTCCTCTATTCCCTCACCCCCACACTTCCTACCCCTCCCACCATCTGTCTCTCTCACATTCTCATGGAATTCACTTAGGAAACTCTCAGGAGCTTCTACCCAAGAGATGGAGAGTCTTCTATTTTCTCAGAGCTACCACGGATGGACCCACATTTTTAGGCTAAGGGAACGGGGCAGAATCTAGAGAGAGAAGCCTTCACTGAGGATTGATTTCCCTCTGCCCAGGCAAACTGAGTTTTCTGAAATACTGAACAACATCTGATGTGATGAGAATTCAATCTTCCAACCAGCACTGACCATGGTTTGGGTGGGCCAGACAAGGGCAGAACCAGAAACAACTGTGACCTACATACTAGTTGCTTATAAGTAGGCAAGCAGGGCAGAGATGAGAGGTGGGGCCCAAAAAACAGGGCAGAGGCTGCTGGAACAGCCACGGAGATCTGATCGAAGAGAGAGAAGTTGGTCCCTGGAGACAGGAAATGCTCAGGAAAGAAAAAAACTCCAATTCAAGGGAGATTTATATGAGACAGACACAAGCTGCTCAGGAAGTAAGGCTCTGCTTGATGGGAAGTGCAGCTCGGGCTTTTCCTGACTGGAAAAACATATGGAGAGGACCTAGATTCTTCTAGGAACAGAGGAGACATGTGTGAGCCCATTCAGGCTGGGAGTAAGCCAGGGTGTTGCCTGGACTTGAACTACAAGACAGAACCCCATTCACAGAGCAGTATTTTTCCCAAAGTCTTACCCAGTACTGGACCCACACAGTAAGGGATTTAATGCATTAAGCTGAGTCTACCATGAACCATGCCAGCAAGCTCCTAAATCGTTTCCCCATTCCTTTCTTGCCCCAACCCATACTGTTCTTCATACTACAGTGGAACAACCTTCTAATGCAGCTGATCTGCAAGCTTCCCTTCTTACATGCCCTGACTGGCTCTGCATTGCCCACATCCACTTACCTCTCCTTACAGGTCAGCCCACCTGGATTTGTATGATCTGCCCCTGTCCACAAATCCAACCTTATCTGGCTTCATTTCCCAGGTTTCTTGAACACACCTATCCTTTTGTTCTTTGAGGATTCTGCCCTCCATCTAGAAAGTTTCCTTCCCAGGATTCACCTACCAAGCCCCTTCTCTAATTCCAAATGTTTCCCTGGGCAAGGAAGGTTACCATACTAATACCTTGTTCCTCCCACCTTATTCTGTTCTCCACTTTGACTGCACTGCCTGCAATATGTACTAAGACACTTAATATCAGACTGAGGTCAGCACCATGAGAGAAGGTCATCCAGCACACACCCTGTGCTACCACTGAGCATGGTATATTCAGGGCTCAGCACATTTTGGTTGAATAATGGAGTAGATGCCTACTTTCCTTAAATATGGTTAGTCTGCCCCTACATCTTCACTCTAACCATATTAAACCCATGCCAAATGAAGACATGAGGCAATAGTGACAGCATTCATTCAGTGGTTTTTGTATAACTCAGTTTTTTCTGGGTCATCTCTTTTAATCATCACAGCTGAATGAGCTAAATCTTATTTCCAACTTATAGATGAGAAAATCAAGGCTTACGCGTATATGGCAAATGAGTGTCAGGGTCCAGTTTTCAACCCACACGGACTGATCCCTGGCTTGTGTTTAGCCACCACCAATATGGCAATTTTAAGACCCCACAGGAACATGTCTTAGGAGAATCAATGCCTGATTCTGTGTGATAAAAGAAGGAAATCACTGCAGTGCATTTCCTCAGCATTTGGGGGAATGGGGTTCTTTGAACTTTTCCAAATAAATGTAGCTCTTCAAAACTAGTCCCACCCTCTGGAGCTGGCCTCTTGTGTTTCGAAAAGCCCCCCCCCCAACCCTTACACCAGGACCCCGGTCCTCTCAAGGACTAAGCCAGACCAAAGGCAGAGGAACAGAGGAATTGCCAGGTTAGTGCCCTTTCCTCTGGTGAAAGGTGCCTCTCCCTTGCAGCAAGAAGTGTTGCACAATTTTCCCATCAGTCAAATCCCAGGGGCCCTTTACAATGGGTCGAATTGGCTTTGGCAACCTCTTGTCAATTAGCCGTGTCCAGGCCAAACATAATATCTTGACAAAGAATGTTTCAATTCAGTTCAAATAGACTTTCTCCACAGAGCCCATAATACATAATGAGGTTATTTAATCTAGAAAGAAATCCAATGACCTGGAAAAAAAAATTGATGTGTTAAAGCTACCATTTTCTTTGCCTGCATCTCCACAAGCTCCTATTTAACCTGTCCACAACAGTCTCTGCTTGGCTGCAGATGTGAAGGTGTTTGTTCATGCCTTGCCAGACTTCCTGCCCTGGTATGACACAATGAATTGTGTGCCCTGCACTGATGCACTAGTGAGACCCAGACAATTACTGGGCATCAGAATTCTTTGTAGGAACTTGACGAATGTCCAGGTTTTGCCCCTGGAGATTCTGATTCAGCAGATCTGGAGTGGGACTTAGGAATATGTATTTTCCCTCACAGACAAACCTATGGAATAATCAAATAATGATCCAGGGATTACAGAGTCAGGTTCAGGCACCTGATCAGGATCTTTTATAGGTGACTGATGACCTTGTTTTCTTCTGCCAGGTCCCTTCAGAGATCCATATACCTCAAGGGAGATTATATGAGTAAAATAATAGAATAGCTGACAATTATTGGCTGGTGACTGTGTTCTGGATATACCAAAGGAAGCACTTTGCCTACAAGACTCAGTCTTCAAAAAAAATGTCTGAGAAATGACTAATTACCACTCTTTTAAAGATGAGTAAACTGAGGCACATAGCTTGGCTAGGAAACCCACAGTTGCTGGATTGGTATGTGAGTTCAGGTAAGAGTCCAGAATCTGGACCCCTCTCCAGTTCCATCACTGCATCCACTGGAGACAGGGGTTCTAGATTCAGCTTTCCTGACCTCTCTTTCATTAACAACATCAGAATATGAACTCTGAGCCTAGAGGACAGGACAGGAGAAGTCTTAAATTTGACATGGCTGCCTTGTGCCCTTCTTTGGGAGGGCAAGAAACAGATGACCCATCTGTGAGCCTCACCTCCTTCCTGCCAGGAGTCAGAGGTGCGGAAACAAGCATCCACACACCCATCAGTTTGTGCTGATAAGAAGGAAGTAAAGCACAGTGACAAAGATAACTCCAAATGGGGCACAGTTTGCCATTTTGAATTGACAAAACCAGAAGCCAAAAATACTGATAAATCTTAAAACAACAGCCTTTTATGTTGTGTGTTGACAAAGAGTGTAGGCTACCATTAACTGAACACTTACTTGATGCAAACTTCTTCCAAACTGCTATTTCTTTCATCCCTTAAAGCAGCTAATGGGCTAAGAAAACACCTGTTGGTGTTTTCTGGGTTTCAGAAATATTAAATAAGATATCCCCAAGCCAGCCAGCAGTGGACTCTGGATCTGATTCAAATGGGCCTCCTTCAAGGCCTGTACTTCATGTGTCACAGAGCCCTCCACTGAGTTCTTCACGTCTATTATGGTATGCTACTTTGATATGGTTGGGGTCCAGAAATTTTTACCACACAGCTATACATATTGAAGATGATGTTTCCTGTACCACAATGGGGCATAGCATACTGGTGCATGCTGAGGAGTCTGAATTAAAAGGGTTTTAGCCTTTCTTCTTATGCTAAGGTGGGTATGCCACTCAAATATCAGGCAGGCTAAATAAACCAAGCACTTCTTAGTACCAGGAATCTGCTCCCCATGACACTATAAATTTTCATCAGCACCACACCCACCACACTCAGAGAAGGGTCAGGGATAAGTATGACGATGTGCCACTTGGCCTTGCATCTGGCCAGAAACCCTGCCTTCCCTGGAGAACACACTTGGCTGGATGAGTAAAGGCTGTCAGGGGATAAAGATCTGCCATGAATAAGACTCTAGATTCTGAAGATAAAACACTAGATGTTACAAGGACATATTTTTCACTGCACCAAGGGTCTTCCTGTGAGTAAAGGGCACATTCTATTTCCTATCTTGTGTCACTGATGCTGTCTCGATAAACCCATTTGGAAGACATCCACGCTTGATCTTGATCTTTGACAGCAACTTTCCTAAGCTAAACCTCAAGAAGACTGAGGTGCTGACCCTACTATGTGTGAAGTATTGTTTTGAGGTTTTCTTTCAGGACTGGTACATTCTATCACTATTCTCATTTTAGGAGAAAGAGCTCAGGGAAATTATACTAATTACCCAAGTCTTCCAGCCAGTTCCCCCCATTGAGTTGGTGTTCAAACAATTTCCCTGAATCTGAGCTCTATACCTGACACCACAGCATCTTTTGACAATATATGAGAATCTGAGAAAATCAAGTATCATCGGTGAGACTCCCAAGCCTCCATGGGAAAGAAATAAGGACACTAATCACAAAACAAATTCTACCTGCACATGAGTGACAGGCTGTTCGAAGTTGGCATCATTTGGGAAAATGGTCTTCTAATAGAACAGCTGCCACATGGGGCAGAACAACAAAAAAATCTGGGTCCTGTGTTGCTAAAAGAGCTAGAGGAGGCTGCAAATGAACCCCTGCCCCTGCCTGGACCAGAGAGCAGTCAAATTTGCTCCCCTAAATGGGAGCATCTAGAAAGACTGAGAGTTAAGTGCACAGTGGGTGGGCCCAGACTTAAATTTGAATAGATAACCCTGAACTTCTGTATAAATTGTGTATTACCTTTAAAATATCAAAATATAATATCCTCCTTCAATTTCTACTCACACCCAAATTCTGACACTGGCATATTTATCCAGTCCTCCAGGAGGAACATCAAACCTGGCTTCAGGTTCAGCCTTCCATCCACTTTAAGGCAGTCACAGCATCGTAGCAACCAGGATGTCAAACGGGCTTATTTATTTAGGTTCAAAGTCTTTCATGTCAGGAAAAGTCTACCCATGAGTACTGACCACCTTCCAAGGTGGCTGAAAGTAAATGAAAGACACACTGGGTGCAGGCAGGAACTGAGTCAAGGGGAATCCCTTCTGCAGGATGACAAGGAGAAACAGTTGAAACAGATGGAGCCAATTTAATATCTCTCCAGCAAAGGATTCATGTTAGGAAAGCAAGGACAAGCAGAAGCATTAGTATAAATTACTCTGAGTGTTCATAAAGGCTTGCTGTTCAACACTCCCAGGAGGCTAAAGAATTGTTTGCTCCAGCCTGGCAGACCCAAAGCGTGCAAATTAATAGCCATGATTTATCATGAGGTGTTTTTCACCAGCATTCTTGGACCAGGTTTCTTTAAGTATTTGGGTTCATCTATCTAGCATGTGCCCAGTAGAGTTACTGCTACGATTATGCAAAATGTATCATAAATCCAACATTTAAGAGAGGTTTATTTAAGCCAGCCTGGTGTCCAGGGTCCAAGCTCATTACCATGAATACAATTAATTCCTGGCAGGGCCTCAGTGAGAGGAAGCCAACCCACTGCATCTGTGAGCCACTGGATGGTCACTCACAATCTCATGGTGGGGGTAGGGAGGACAGACAAGGCAAGGCATATTCCCCTGACTTAGAGCCACTCACAATGCCTGGAACTGCCTCTTCTTTTAAGGCTGCTATACTTTTGCTTAAATTCTTCCTTCCTCCCAGCATGCCCTCCCTAACCCCAACCCTCCTCTTCCAAAATTATAAGCAATGTTCAAGACCTAGTTCAAGGGCCTGTTCCACTAAAGCTCTTCCTAATCAGCCAAGGTAACCGCCCCCGCTCCCTTTACCGGTCTAGTCTCTACGAGGATAGATAAAGAGTCAGATGTGAGCTGGCTGACCCCTGGTGAGCATCTCTCCTTTGAGATCCTCAATTTCCTCCATCATCAGATCGGATAACCACAAAATTCCTCTTAGGTAAAAATTGAGTTTAGTTCTCATGCCCTGGAAATCAAATCCTATATTATCTTCTGTGTGAGGTCCTGAATCCCTGGAGATTGTAAACTGCTTCATCCATCTTTACAGCCTCCCCATCACCTTGCACAATGCATTGAGAAAGCAGCAAATGCTAAGAAAAGATGGAAGGAGAAAGAGAAGGCAGAGAAGAAATGAAGACAGAAAGAAAGATAAGGCGTCAATCACCTTAGTAAAGGGCTCCTTATGTAAGTCACCAACTGCTCAAGGGAAAACGTTATTGTTATGGCCACTTTTCAGAGAAGGAAGTGTGATATGGGTCTCAAATATTGAAAATAATATACACATTTATTGAGAAAAACACTGGAAAAGGGTGGCCTGACCCCATTTCACATAGACAAAATTATGGTTCAGAGAGGTGCAGCAATTAACCCAAGGTCACCAGAAAGAGACAGAGCCATAGTTTCAGGCTGTTTTGCTGAACTACTTGGCTAGCTATTTTCCATTTGTGTCTGGAAAGCAGAGGCAGCCTGACATGGATTAAAGCCTGTGCAGATGAGAGTATGCCCTGTCCTTTCTAGCCAGCATGAACCTTCTGCTACATCTGACCAAGGCAATGAGTCTAATGGTCTCTTGTCAAGTTCTGCCTTGCTGCTTATCAGACTTGATTCCATGTAGAGCCTAAACTGGTTTCATGGCTTGGAGTTGGAATAATTATGAGAAAAATGTAAATCACAGAGCATCACATCATTCCAATTAATTTATCCAAAGAAACCAAACACAAGATGTTGCTTTAACCCTACTTATTAGTTACAAGAGAGGATAGTAGGATTAGATAGGGATGGGAGCTAGAGGTGGGATCTTAAAATCTGCTGAAACGCTCACTTATTTTATGTAGACACATGATCTGTATCATACCAGGCATGACAAAGAAGTGTGACCTTTGATGACATTTCACAACCATATCAAGTGAGATTCTCATCCTTCCTAATAGATTAAGAAATTGAGGCTCTGTGAAGTTAAATCTTGGGCGTAGGGTCAAACAGGGGCAAGAAGGTGGCACCAGGCTTCAACCCCAGGTTGGCCCAACTCTGAAACTCAAGACAAGCTGGGACTAAAGAAACAATATCTGGATGTGGGATCCGCATGATCTCAGAATGAAAATTTATTTTGTAGACTGAAACTCCAATAATCTTTTCCTTTCTTAAGTTTCATTTGCTTTTGCTCAGAGCAAATCTCTCTCTGGGCCACCGCCTGAGCCCCAGCTGTTACAGCATGAGTGTACACCACTAGCTCCAGGAATGGCCCACTCCTCCAGGGAAGGCCCAGCCCCAGTTCACTAGGGTGTGTGGGGTGTGCCTCTGTGGACACAGACCAAGACTCAGACTTCAGAACTTGTCAGACTGACCCTGCTACTGTTAGACTGTCACCTTGATGCATGGTCTGGCTTCTGGGGCCTGGACTCACTTTCCTCATCTGTAAAATGGGGGTGGTGATACTTACCTCAAGGTGGGTGGTGGGATGAAATGAAATAATATACTTAGCAAGTGCCTGGTCCATGCCAAGGGCTGGGAAGTGTTAGTCATTATTCTGATTATTATCATCGCCTTTCTGCTTCATGCCCACCAGGTTCTCGAGGACTTAGAAGACGACTAGAGAGACTGCCATGGGAGCCACCAAGTCATTCATTTCCTCTAGCCCAGGATGGAACTCTGAGCCAGCTGAGGCAATGCTACCCGTCCAGCCCTGCTCCCAGGAAGGTGTCCTCAGTACCATCTTTGCTCACCTTCCTAACATATTAGGAAGTAGGTGGCCACTGAAAAGGGGGATATTTACATGCCCTGAGAGGGTTACTTTAGAGCGTGTGTCATTGGTAAGGGATTTGTGCCCATTCTCTCCCCTTAAGCCCGTGGGGCTAAGTAAAGACCACCCTGGGGTGCACTTCCAGAAGTCAGTAGGGTTGGACAATTCAGGAAAATGTCCTAGGAAAGATGGAACCTTTTATCTTGGAGCAAAGTAGAAGGTTCGCAACTTCTCAGCTGCCTCCCAACCCACCTCCCAAGAGAGTATCTCAGAAATACTCTTTGGTTGGGAAAATGTTTGGATTGGAAAGTGTGTCCATGGATGTAAGAAAACAGAATTTGGGTGGTGCTGGTGGCGTCAGGGCTTCCCAGGAGTGAAAAGTCACCTTACAAGGAAAGAAGAAATTCCCAAAGTGGGAAGAGGAGCCAAAAAGTCTAGACCTCAAGATGTAAGCTTCCCCATGACCCTTCCGATCTTCTCTAAAGAGAAAGTGCTGTGAATGCTTCCTATAAGATGGCTTAAGGGAATGGTTTTCTTGTTAGCACTGACAATGAACAAAGCAGAGACCACAGGTACACAAGCTGGTGGCAAATATGAGGATGGACACTCAGAGATGTGCCCCCAGAATGTGCCAAAATCCTGTGGGATGTGGGAACAGGGATCAGGAGTGGGTGAGCTGAGAGAACCCTAGTTGCCATTGGTTTTATATAGGATCCATGGGAGATCCTGATGCACAAGGGTCTAGCTAGGAAAAGAAAGAAGTCCAGGAGAAATAACTGGAAAGAATAAAGAGGGGGGGGGGAATCAAACTCAATAAACCAAATGATCTCCTTGCTTTCTCCTTGTAACTGCTCCCCAAAACACTCTTTGCAAGTGAGAGAACACTAGCCCAATGCTCAGCTTTCTTGTAGGTAGAAAGAACTTTAATTAAAAAGTAAATTGCAGCTTGAGTACACCTGGTAATGTGTGCAATGGCCTTGAGCCAATTAAGAAGAGGTTTCCCTTTTATCATTTCCTTCGCCAGGATGGATTTATTGCTTAGCTTTTAAAGAAAGAAAAAAAAGCAACAAGCTGTCTCAGGAAGAGATCACCCCTTCCAGAGTCAGCAGGTGAGAGGGAGTCAGCTATGTGTGGCAGGCCAGTCTGGGCCTTCTGGGTAAAAGAAATGGGCATGTGGTCTCCTGCCACTGTCACGGTCATCCAGAGTTCCTGCTACATAAGCCAAGTAGTGACAGGGAGAAGAAAGGATAGCACATTTCCATCAACTTTTCTCTGCCAGCTGTTTCCTCCACAGCCTTCTGATGCTTTGAGCTTCTTGGAAACAGAAAGGGCTACCTCAACAGCAAAGAAATGGAAGTTTGGGCCAACTTTCTCCCTGGAGATCTTGGGATTCAGGAAGGAAGGAGAGAGGGCAATGTGGCAGAACAGCTGAGAAACAGACAGGCTACTTTGAGAGCTGTGCCCTGCCAGGAGGGCAGCTGGAGTGCCCCAGCCAGCGGCCTCCCAGCAAATGCTGAGAGGTGACTGGGAACAGGCTGTGGAGAGACACATGCCAGTGGGGGAAATGTGTCTGAACATTTGTTTGACTAACTGATGGTGACGGAGGATGCCATGGTGTGGGACACCGCTCAGGAGCCTGCTAGGAATGCCCACAGCTGGGTCCAGTGAATCAAGGCCAGCTGCCACCATCACTCCAGGTTCACAGAGGTGAGAGGTGATAGAGATGACAGAGTAAAGGCTACCAGGCCAGGTTCTGAGGCTTGTTCACTTCAACACTGATTTCCAAACTTATTTTCATCAAGTATTGTGACAAACTCCTGTATGAAATGTCAGACAGATAGAGAGCAAGAAGCGGTGGTTGAGAAGTAGGTGTCTGTTCCTAGCTCTCCCCATCAGGTCCACGGTCCCCAGGTCACCCTGAGGTACCCGTTGTACTTCAAAAGGGTTTTTGTCAGAAATCAGGGAAGATTAGATAAAGACATGGCAATGCTGTCATCAGAGTTTGGGGGGGGGTGCAAAAGGGTGGGGGACATTGAAAGCACAGATGTCATTAGGATCACCTGATCATCGTTCCCTTGCTAAATAAACTAGTAACCCATTCAAGTGTGTGCTAAGGCCATGCCAATGGATAAAATTACTCGTCAACATGCTAATCCCTGAAATGTTCAAAAATTCATTTCCACACATTAACCTTTTCCAGTGAGGGGAGCCTTGTAAGCACTCACCACAAGAGGGAGGTTGTCAGGTCTATGCCTCTGCTCAGGAACTGCACCTGCAAACTGGTGTCACTGGGTCTGAGAACTCAACAAGAGATGCTCCCCAAATCTCAATATGGTGGAGTTTACTACAGTAACAAAAGAAAGGCCAAAATGGAGGGCATTTGGATCATGGAAAATCCTGCATCACTCAACTTTGAACAAAAAACCAAAAGGAAAATAAGTGGATCAGAGAGACAGGAGACAGAGAGGAGATACCTCTGTGAAACAGAGGGCTCTGCTCAACAATCAAATAAGCCCTGTCTTTACCATAACTCACTTTGTGACCTGAGGCACATCAGACTCTGTGTTTGAGGCCAGATTTTCCAGTCTTTTCCCAAGAGGCAAAGCCCTCTGTGACAGACACCAGGCAAAGGTCACCTGTTACTGACCCTAAAGGCGATGGTTGGTGCCATCTTGATCCTTCTCCACACTGAGACTTAATTCTGGGTTCTTTTTATTAAAAGCTTTGATAACAGTCCCCAAGGTGCTAAGCTTCAAATAGCCCAGTTTTCTTCTTCCTCTGGGCCTTTTCCTGGGCTGTTCCCACTTCTCATCACCTCATATCAGGACTGTCTCTCTCTGTAGCCCAAGGTGCACCCATCTCACTCCTGGGCTCAACAGGGACAAAAGCAGAAGGTAAGAGTCTCCTGGCAAGGATCCAAAAGGGCAGCTCTCCAGCCACAAGCTCAGTTTTTTGCATCCTATCCTCATGTAGATAGGTTGTTTGCATCCTATCCTCATGTAGACAATAGATGAGGGTTTCTCTGACCCTTGTCCCTAGACCACGACATCCTAATGAAAGAACTCTGAGGATTGCTTCCTCCTCCATGATGCACTCTAAAGTCTGCTCTGCAGCTCCCTGTGGCCCTCAGAGAGAAAGAGACAGTGCATGTGTGACGAGGACAAATTTATGTGCTGCCTGAGTTACTCTACTTGCAGTGTCTCAAGAGAAGCAGGCTTGCTGAGCCCCAGCTGCAGCATCTAGAAAGGCTACATCCTTCCCATGTTGTCCAAAGACATGGGACAGAAGTGTGTGAGCCCTCAGGTTGGGGACAGGGGGAAGGTTAGAGCTGGCATGGCAGCAGGTGGCACAGCCCACCTAGGGCTGAGGGGGTGGACACTGGACAGAAGGGGAGGCCAGTCCAAGGAGGAAGACTCAAGTGGACCTGATTTCCTGACTGTCCCCAGAATGCAGAGAATCGCTGAGTTCCACAGGCTCTGACTGGAGTGACAAATTCATTTTCCTCTGGTACAAACAGGCCCTAAACGGAGCCAGGTGTTGATCATGTGTAATTCCTGCCTTCCCGGAATGCCCGCCAGGATTTTCCACCTTCCTTGCCCACCTGTAGTAGCTGCCACAATCCCCACTACTTTGGGTATGAACACTGATCCAAATGGAGACAGGAGCCACTAAGACCACAGCTGACCTTCACACCCACCCAACTGTGGCCACAAACCCTGGCCATCCATGGCAGTCATGGGAGCAGGCTGCCAGAGGGGGCAGCTGCTTTTCATGCAACAGGAGCCATTGACTGAGGGCTTCATCGCTGGCTCTGGCTGCCACTCCCAGCTAGACTTGGTATGAAAGGGGAGGTCTCCACACACAGACGCACAGAGGTCCGAAAAGAATATGTGTGGTTGTGTCATGCTCAGAGGGAGAGATGCATCAGGCCAGTTGGAGGTTCGTGCTTACTCTCGAGGGGGCTGCCACCCCCACCTCACACACAAGAGCCTCTTAGTTTTAGGGCTGTTCTGCTTGCACTACAGGGGGAAGCTATTGGTGCAGCCTGTATCTGCTGAAAGTCTGCCAGGTGTCAGGGGTCCTGGGATATAAGATCCAGAGAACAGGACCAAGACCCTGCCCTCGTGATTGTTCTAGTTTACTGGAGGAGAAAGATAAGAAATGCAGGTCTCCCAAGTAATTCAGAATGGGTATATGCCTGCAAAGGAAAACAGCAGACTCAAAGGCAGAGGAGAACACTATGAGAGAAAACCTTGAAGAGGCGATGCCTTATGAAAGGATGCCAAGAAGTGAGGACCTGTGCAGAGAACAGGCCGCTCTGGCAAAGGCCCTAAGGAGGAACATAGCTAGTGTGCTAAGGACAGGACAAAAGGCTGGAGCAGAATAAGAGCTCAAGAGAGTAGGGGGACAGGTTAGGGAGATGGCAAGACCCAAGAGCAAAGGGTTTTCGTGGGGGTGGCATCATTCCCAGTCACACCCTGCCTTTGCCTAAGAGAGTTCTATGTGCCCGTGTGCTGCTGCTGTCCTGTGATCTAAAGCGCCAGCCAGAGACACAAACAGGCCCCTCCATGAGTGACCACCTCACTCGCACGGGCCAGTAGAATGGAAGCTGAGGTGCTATATGCCCCCTGGAGGTGAAGCTCTAAGGGCCATCACAACATCCAGTCACTACTGCTCCCTTGGCCTGATCCGAGAATGAAGAAGTTGCATGAGGCTGGGCTGACAGTCATTGTCAACCAGGGTTTAAAAGCCTTTGAGATGTTGCTACAGCAGAACCTAGCGGGAAATAACAAATACAGCCTAGGAGGTGCCCATTAAGGAGGTGGAATTTATTCTTCAAATGGTGAATAACCACTTAGGGGCTTTGAGAAGAGAGCTCTAATCTAACAGCAACCCTAGATGAAGGACCGCCCCCACCAATCCTACCCTCACCCCAGACACATAGTACATACGGCCACACGACCCCTGGAGATGCGGCCTCTGTCAGCCTGTGTGGGGAGGGGCTGAGAGCACCCTGAACCATCTTATTTTTCAAGTTACTTCATGTGCCCAACTGAAAGGCACTAACCTCTCTCTAAGTCCTGCCCACACACACCCCAGGAAGGATGTTCACACTGTCTTCTGCAGAGGCTGCAACATGGTACTTTCCAGCTCTTTTCTGAGAAGCGCTCAATTTGTCACTATGACAAGGGCATTTTTTCAAAGCACCACAGATCCAAGCTTGAGATATTGATCTCCCCCTCAGTCACTTGTCTTGAAGACAAAGCCAATTCTTTCCTTTCCCCCACCAACATCACCCTGTCCTTCCAATATTCATAGGACATACCTGGGGCTCTCTCTCATGGCACCTGTTCCTCATGGGCATTCATTCTCTGTGTGCATATCTTATATTCATGAGCAGATGATGGCCTATATGATGCTTTCTTATCCTCCAGAATACCTCACATCATGCCCAGTTACACAGTAGGTGCCCAATAAATAATGTCTCCTATCAAAATCCATAAGTGAAAATAATTCAGAAGATAAAAGGTGATTAGCTCTGCTTCTGACTACAAAGTACAGGAAAACTGTTTTTAATCAATAAATGAACAAGGCTGTAGGTATAAAATTCCCTTCCACCTGGCACCAGCAAAGGACACATTTACATCTCATTTCCCAACGGTAGAACATTAAAAGACCAGAGATCAGATGAGATGACACTTGTTCAAATGCAGCCCTTCAGGAAGGGCACAAGCAAGACATTTCCAATACCCTGACCACATACGTGGCCAGGGAAAATGATGACATCTTCCACAAAACCCAAACAGAAGATTACACACGAGCAGCCAGTGATAGTTCAATCTTTATAATGTGCCAGGCATCTGCTGGACTGGGGGAGAAAGATAAAGTTGTCCAAGGCATAGCCCTGTCTACAAGGAGCACATGATCTCAGTATTTATGAGCTCAAGTCCCAAATCAGTGACTTTTCATCTTTGGCAAGTCGACAGCTTTCTACAAAATGCAAGCACAAGATCACACTTGACAAAATGGAAATGAACCAAATTCTTGTGAGAGCATAAGAATTCAGAAACAAATGACACTATGAGGTGAACTAGCTGGAGAGAGCTTAAGGATTGAAGGGTGTGGCCAGGCAGAAGAGAAAGGAGAATAAGAGTACCAGGAAGCGGAGCAGGAGAAAAAGTGGGCCCTGCACCCCAGGGGACTTGATTCCAAAAGGACTTTTATTGCCAGAGGCAATAAAAGTGAAGCAAACTGTCCTGCCAACAGCTGAGGACAGGAAACTCAAGGATAGACACCAACCTGTGCCAGGAAAGGCCCGGAAGTTATGTCCAGGAAAGAAAAAAAGGATCCCAAACACAGGAGACAACTTGCATTTAGTCATAGAGTGAATCAAAGTAAACAGAAACCCTGGATTCATCAGCTTACCAGTAGATGGAAAGCTGACAGCAGATGCCACGTGAGAGTCAGTTCCTGCCCACCAGTGTTTCAACTGGAGGTTGGGCAGAGCTCGGAGGAGCACATGTGAACATGAGAGGAAAGGAAAAAAGCCTTCAGTGGAGACTTTCAGAGAGCTCTTTGCCCCTTGAGATTTCTGGGAGTAAACAAGCAAGAAGTTACCAGGTGAAGTACTATCATACAGCAATAGCATAGGAATACACATACATTAAGCATTTCTGCTGCAGACTGACGTGTTTATCTCAAAAAACAGCCCTTGAATGATTGAGCTGCAAGCTGAACTAGCCACTTTTTTCATGGAATGTACTTTTTTCTTCAAAGGACAACCAACAGACTGTAATTATTCATAATTGTGAATTTAGCAGAGTTTTCTCAGAAGTGAAAGAAGTGAGATTGTCAACTCCAGGAAAATAACTTGATAGTATTTTTCCCAATGATCAAATTTAAGCTGTTAAGCAAAAATTAGAATTCTGAAAATCATATACCTACTATCTTGAGGATAACAACTTTCTAATACTTAAAGACTTTTAATTAGATTACTGATAATATTAGTAAGAGAAATTTTGATACTGTGTTAAATATATCAAGATTTAAAAGATCTGTATGAACCCTTTCCCAAATGAATAATGTAGCAAATTTCAAAAATCATGCCAGGATAAGAGATGCAAGAATCAGTGGATTTCAATGTAACTGGGTACAAGTTTATGGATATGGTTTTAGATCCCACATTACAACTACCCCCCAAAACCTCCCATTTGTGCAATTTTGGTGTAGTAACAAAGAAAAATAACCTTAATTATAGAAAAGCATTATTATACTCCTCTTTTCTCCATCTACACTTCCATGTATAGTATTTTTTTTATATCTTGACCAAAACAATGCATTAAAACAGACTGAAGACAGAGCAGATGTGAGCATCCACCTACTTTCTAACAAATTAGACATTGAAAAGACTGAGGGGGTAAAAAGGAAGAGGAATACCACTGCCCTCAAAAAACAAACAAAAAGAAAAGTTTTGAAAATTCAACTTCTTTTTCATATAAAAATGTTGTGTATATTAATGTATAACTGGATTTATTATTGCCATTGATAAATAAGATAATAAAATTATTATTGAATTGTCTCAGTTTAAATATCTCATATGGTAAATATAAACAGATGTAACCGTACATCAAAAAAAACTCTCTGGAGTTCTCAAATTTTAAGAGCATAAAGGAGTGCCATGGTCAAATAAACATTTGAGAACAAGTTTAAACCACTGTTAGGAGACAGGACACTCTATTTGTTCAAGGTCCAGTATTTGTAAAACCCAAGCTCAACCTCCTCCAGCTCCCAGGAAGCCCAACAGGGACCTTTTGCTTGGGCTCCAAATAGTCAGGACAAGGTTGATAGTTTTCAGGTGTGATATTTAGCTGGTATATGCCAACCCCACTGCACCAATTCTTAGCATGCTAAAATAATTTCTTGTCATTTAGTAAAAAGTCACTGTTCTGAGACACTTGAGACACTCCCTCCCCTATATCCTGGCTCCTGCAATACTATGACTTCCCCAGGAACCAGCCACTAAAAGGTTACTGCCTGTCAGAGCAAGGGGTCTCCAGCATCCTGCTCCAGCATTAACGCCAGAATCTGTTCTGACTAACCACTGCCAAATGACACGTCAGTTATTTCTATTTTTGAACATCCATCTTCCTTGGCTTACTCTCTCACGGAAGAGAAAACTTGGAAGCAACTTGAGACTTGAAAGAGGCAACATTACAGAGGGATGAACACTGGCTGTTACCTTCAAGATGCCCAAGTCACCATGTTATGTAGACCCCATCAAGAAAGCAGACATACCTCGAAGAATGAACTACACACTATCTCAATGAGAGGTGAAAGAAGCAGCAGCCGTGGACTTCCAGCTTCTCTGCAAGAGGGGACTGGACAGAAACTATACCTAAGAAGGGAAGAGATCCCTGTAACTCAGCCCAGTCTTTGAAAAGGAGCTCCAGACTCAACACCGCAAGACGATCCACAGCCAAGCAGGAAAAATACCCTAAAGTAGGCAAAGTTGAGACTGATATTTAAAATGTAATATTCTCATGAATTCTATTTCAGAAGTTAAAACCTAGTGGAGTCAGAGCAAAAATTAGCATTCAAAGCCAACACACAACTTGAATGGACAATTTTCTTCCCTTAACTTTCCTTGGTAGATGATCCAAGTGGAAAAGGGGGGTAAAATTCCTGGCTGGTAAGGACAGGATGATGTCCATCCAAAGACTTAAATCAAAGGATTTCTTCTTAATGCCAAAGCTTAATATGAACCCAAAATGCACAGAATTCACATCAGTGAGAGAAATAGTTTCTCCCTAATTGTTTGAGTGGCACATCTCCATTGATTACAGTGCAGGCATTTCATAACCCACACTCTTTTCTAACTTCCACACCTATATATATATATATATATATATATATATATAGAGAGAGAGAGAGAGAGAGAGAGAGAGAGATATCCTTCTGCCTTAAAGTGCCTCATTCTTTCCTCAACCTTTTGCAGTTGAAATCCAAGCTATCTGTCAGTGATCAGTTGAGATACTTCATTCTACAAGAAAGCTTCCCCAAACCCACACACATCTGTTCAGCTGCAAGTGAGCTCACCCTCCATTAACCTTCCATCACACATCATGTCAGTCTCTGTCTTACAGTACTTGTCACATTCCATTTGGGGGCTGGATTACCTCTTTCCATGTGTTCAACCCTATACTGACCTGTGAACTTGTAGGCAGGGACTACATGTCCCCCTCTGCATCCCTCTGGGTACCTAGTATAAAATCTGCCATTGTCTGTTGACTAAATCAAAGAATATATAGATGGACAGAAGGAACAATGGTGTAATCGCATGCTTTGATTCCTGACAGGGAAGCTGATTCTGACCTCTGCCTAATTATCAAGTCTCTCCTTGAATCAGATAGATGCTAGCCGTGGCACTATCCTTTTTTTTCCTTATCATTCTACATCCTGAGAAGCATGATCTTCCTCACCCAAAATCTGGTAAATGAAGATACCATGGTATAAGAGAAGACTCATCTGCGTCAGCTATGGCTTCTTAGGGAAATATTTTCTCTATCTAGAGAAGAATGCAACAACTACCCAATACACACAAGTAAGTAGGCACCAATCTTAGACTCAAACTCCACCTCCAGGATTTATTGAGAGTGACTTGTGATTTGTATTTTGCCACCTTCCTCTTTGATAAGAACTGTTGTTCTTTATTTCTAACTCCCAGACATCTGGATTGAGGAAAATTCCCAGTGCCCGCTTAATTACCATTAAACAAGCCAAGTCCATTAGAACTCTGTACCTGTAGGGCTTGTTTCTGCCCAGGCCAGACAAAGCAGGATAGTTCCACCAGTGAGCATAGTCTCAGCTGGCACAAAACACCACACCAATCGATCTTGGTGAGGACTGCATGCATGAGACCACCTTCCCAACTGACAGGAAAGGGGGAAGTACCCCTGAAGCCCTGAATAAGGACATGAAATGTTTAGACTTTGCTCTTTAGGTGTGTACACCTCCCCTGGGGCTCCTTGTGGGAGTAGGTGGCTTGGAGGGAACAAGGGCCTGTTGTCACTCAGCAACCAAGACTCCTTCCTGCCCTAGATCAGTGAGGAAGAGTGGGAAATAAGGTAGTCACACCCAACATTTCTGAAACTAACAGATCTTTCTTGCTCCTCGGTATAAACAAGGTCAGGAGCTCTGAAAAAGAGTAAGCAATGTCCTTTGCCAAAGACAGCAAATACCCACATTCCAAGAGTATCTTCACATTTAGCCACATTACTAAAAGCGACTCCTAAATATGTCCCAAAAGGTAAACTCTATATCCCACAACTCCCCTTTTGCTGTTCAACAAGCGTGGGAAACTGTTAGCCCACACTCATAGGAGCTTCAACCAAGACAGGCATTCAGCAGTTCTTTTAAAAGCCTTAAACGGCTGATTTGTACAAAACTCACAGCCTTGCTGAATGCTAATGACAGCCCAAGCCTGGCTGGGGAGGGTGACACACTTTGTCCATCGTCCATCACTCCCTGCACAGCCACCAAGTCCCACGTAAGCCAGGAGCTTCAAAGGCCCGAGCTTGATTTGCCTGTTCGCAAATATTCCCAACAACCTATTCTCAGACCCATAGCCCAAAAATTACAGAGAAGGGCACAGGAAGGGCACCTATATTTTCACCATACTGATGAGACCCTGGAATGCAGAGACCATATGCTCACATGGAGTACCACTGCATCCAGAGCTGCAGAAGCTAATCCAGTTATGGAAGAGAATCAGAGAGTGCAATGGATTCAGGTCTGCTCTATACAGATCAGGTCCTGCTATGGGCTCTGCTCTTTGCTGGCTTGTGACTTCACCTGGGAGGCTACTGAAATATGTAAAAACCAGGACAGCATGAATCATGTGGCAAAAATCTGTAACATGCTCATTAATACCCATTTCATTTCCTTCCTAGGCAAACTGCTAGACCACATCTCCCAGCTTCCCTTACAGCTTGTATCACATGACTGACCAATAAAATATGGCGGAAATTATGTGCTCCATTTAGCATTCTGGCCATGGAAATATTCCCTGATGGTCCACAGGTTTCCCTCTCTTCCCACATCTACCTGCTGCACACTGAGGAGTTAGCAGAAAGCAACGAGCTCAAGTCTGTGCCCTTGGGTAAAAGATGATGGTGGGCTCACCAGAATCCTCCACATTGGATACTGGGTAAGGGAGGAATATAGTTTCCCTGGGTAAAATTGCTGAGATGTGAAAGCTGGTACTGCATTTAACTCTCCTTACTCAACCAATCAGAAAGATGCTGGCTATTATGTTGCACCAATGCACCTAGTATATATCGGGGGATTATCACAACTGGCTTGCTTCTGAAACTTCCATTGTCTCACTGATGAGAGCCAACTGGAAACTGCTCAACAATGTTTTATTAGACTGATATCACTTACATAAAGCAATTTTGCATGGTCCTAAGTCTTGGTTGACAAATAGATGAACCTCATTGAATTCCTTCTCATCTGTTTTTCAGGTTCCTCATCTCTACTCTGAAAATGACTCCAAACTTTTCTTCCTATGTTATAGGTAAGTGTTGAATGAGACCTTAACAACCTGGATTTTCTCTTTTTCCTACATTTGTTCTCCCTACATTTGTACAGCTGTTCTGTCTATCAGGAAAGCAGTTTCCAAGTGAGTACTGCTGGCATTTTAAAATAACTTTATAGAAATTCTCCCTGCTGGTGAAGGCAGGGCACAAGGAGTGGGTCAAAGGAGGTTAAGATGGAAGTGCATTCCCTTTGGTGTCAGATGGAAATACAATGGGTCCAGCCATATAGATGGGCCTCCATACTCTGAAGAAACCAAAATATCCCAGTCACAATGTTTAAGGCCCTGAGAAACCATATATAATCCTGAAAGCCAACACTCAGCTATTACTGGATGATACAAGGACTTAGCAATTCTGGTTTTGATGTGACACAAAGAATTCAGACTATTATCAGACCACATGAAGCCAAGTACAGCCCTACCACAAGCTAATTATGTAATCCTGGATATATTATTTAGTATGTGTGTACCTCAGTTTTAATCAGAAAAGCAGGGGGGGTAATAAAAGTACCTCTATTGGTTGCTGTGAAACTAAATGAGATAATTCGTATCTACCATTTGGCACATAATAAATACTGAATAAACACTAGCCATTAATGTCTACTCAACGCAGACCATGATACATTTTTCAACCAGTTAAGGAGATTCCTATTTCTCTAAGTGAATCCCTAGAAACATCGTCAATCTGTCTCCAGCTGACATTTTCTATTTAATGACTCTAAAGAGACAGAAAAGCTTTAATCAATTCCCAGAAGTAAAATGCTAAGAAATTATATGAAGTTACAAAAAAAAAGTCAAACATGTTTCTCACACAATTGTCCAGTAGACAAAAAACATACCGACATGCTGCTCCTGCAAGGAAATGGACTGTTTTCTAGATAATCCTAAGCCATTCATTCTTCCTTTTGCTTGCCTCTGCTCCAGGGCTCAAAGGACCCTCCAGTCAAAAAGGGTTCCCACCCCAAAGTTCCTTCCATGGGCCCCTGAAAAAACCACATCCCTCACATTAGAGGCATGGAACACACATTGGGAATCTGGTCCAAGTTCAAAACATTAAATACAGTGAAAGTGTGGATACTACAATTCCTTCTTAGAACATGAGAGATGATGAGAAACAGTGGGAACATTCTTAATGTAAAAATCCTACCACTCTCCAAAGCACACTGGGGAATCTCAACTCCTTAAAACGCCAAAGACAAGACAGCAGATAAATTTTCAGGGAATCCAAGAACCATTTTGGAAATCTTTTAGCTCCAAATCTTTAAGATAGATACAAAGGCACTGCTTTAGTGAACTTAGGCAAGTCATTTCCTTCTCAAGGTCTCTGGTCACCTCCCTTGTAGGTAATATGTTGGGGATCACACTAGAACACAGGTCACTCAAGCTTTGTTTTGATTCTGTAGACTGCAGTCCCTTCTAAGTAGGACATACAGTCAGCACTTAGCTGGGGACCCAATCATAGTCTTTTACATTATAACAAGGTTTTATCCCCCATTTAGGCACAGTACATGCCTTAAATTCAAATTTACAGCTCCTGAACCAGATTTCAAAGGGATCCTTCCAGTTTTGTCAGATAATTAATATAAACTATCCATGACATTAAAAGCCCATACCATATCCCTGTCTCAGCTTTCCAAATTTCTGAAAACCACTGTGAAGCCTGGTCTTCCTTCTCTAGAAACAGACAGAAGCTAGCAAAAAGTTGATGAGGTATAAAAGAGATTTTGTCCCCTCCTGTCAACATGTGACATCTGAAAGTAGCAGTCACATATTTATATAACTGAAATATATCTGATTTTTTGAACAATCTTTAGATATTATTACAAGCTATCTTCACACCTTAAAATTTCCCAGGCTTTTTGAAGCTCCATGGCTAAGATTTCAAAAATGAACTCCCATGCTTCCTCAAACATGGCTCCCCTGTACTGCTTGAAGTTATTCACAGAGCTGTATTTATACTTTGGGGACGTGTACAATTTTATATGAAGGATGCTTTCCTAGTGCTTCTTGGTTCCTCTCTTCTTTGCAAGAAGATACAGTAAATATTTATTTTCAGAAATGAAATTATAGTAGTCCTAATTTAACACTTGATAAGTTCCTGGAAATTGCAACTTTATGCAAAAAGAAGTATATCAAACCAGGTCTTTGAATAAAGTCATTTACTTTAATATTGGCAAAATCTTTCATTGATTATCAATATCATAATGAAATGATATTGAATGAAATGATGTTATTTGAAGGCCTGCTGCAGTTTTCACTCTGTACCAGAATTGAGTATGCATGCATGTGTATGAGCATGTGTGTGTGTGCGTGTGTGTGTGTGTGTGTGTGTGTGTGTGTGTAAAAAGCAGGGTTCTTCCTAAGGGATTTCCATGTCCAGATAGTTACAGTCACTGGAGAGGAACTATAATCCAGATGGATCTTACTCCAGAAAAATTCTTACATCCACAAGACCGTTCTCTATCCACCTAAGTTGGAATACCACTAGCCTAGGTCAGTTCTTGACATTAATAATCCCATGTAATTTTTAACAATTTTATTGATATATAATTCTCATACAATTCTATCAACCAATGGAAAGGTACAACTCAATGGCTTTTAGTATATCCATAGAACTGTGTGCATCACACCATAGTTTAGATTAAAGACATTTTATCACTCCAAAAGAAACTCTGTACCCATTAACATATACGCCCTGTCTTCTATGTCTATTTTCTAGTCTAGGCAAATAGTAATCTACTTTCTATCACTATAGATTTTTTTAAGGTGATGAAAATAAATCAAGAGATTAAAAATGTAAGTCAAAAAACCCTCCACAGGACCTGCAGATTTTACTCCTTTTCTCTCCCAGTTTCTGGTAGTTACCATCCTTCCTTGATTTGTGGCTGAATCATACTAGTCTCAGCCTCCATCTTCCTTTGTCACTCTCTTAGGTCACTGATGATGGGTCTAAGACCCATTTATATAACCCAGAATAATCTCATCCAATGATTCTTAATTTAATAATATAAATGCCCTTTTTTCCAAGTAAGGCAACATTTACTAGTTCCAAGGATAAGAATGACTATCTTTGAGGTATTTTTTTCTATTTTTCATTTTCTAAGCATCCACAGTATGGTTATTAATTTAAGAAAATCCTTTTTTTAAAATAGAGACATTTATTACTATAAATTTCCTTCTAAACTAAGGCTACTCTGAGTACATTGCACAAATTTTGTTGTTTTGTTTTTATTTCACTTGTTTCAAAATATTTTCTAATTCTTCTTTAGATTTCTTCTTTGAATCACTTATTGAAGTATGTTGCTTAGTTTCCACATATTTGTGAATTCTCAAGATTTTCTTTGCTTATTAATTCCTCATTTTATTACATATGATCAGTGAATGCATTGTGTAGGAGTTCAATCTTTTTAAATGCATTGAATCTTGTTTGGTGGCCTAGCATTTGATCTATTTTGGAGGATGTTCTGTGTATGATTGAAGAAAAAAATTGTATTCTGCTTTTGTTGAGTGGTTGAGCGAAATGTTTTTATAGATATCTGTTACATCTTGTTAGTTAACCACTTTGTTCAAGTCTTCTGTATCTTGGTTGTACTTTAATCTAATTCTCAATTCATTACTTAGAGGAGGTATTGAAATCTCCAACTATTTTCATTGAATTGTCTATTTTTCCTTTTAATCCTTCCCTTTTTTACTTCATGTAATTTGGGGGTTTGCTATGACATGAACATATATTTATAACTGCTATATCTTCTTCATGGATTGACCCTTTACCATTATAAAATTTCCATCTTCACCTCTAGCAACATTTTTA
Organism: Uropsilus gracilis; assembly: GCA_004024945.1. Lineage (NCBI taxonomy): Eukaryota > Metazoa > Chordata > Mammalia > Eulipotyphla > Talpidae > Uropsilus > Uropsilus gracilis. The sequence goes on along the minus strand of PVHY01001124.1, from coordinate 20,275 downwards.
TTTCAAGCCTATTTTGTCTAACATTAACAAAACTATTCCACCATCTTATTGTTGTATCTTTCCCACTCCTTTCCATTTCTAATAGTTTGTATCTCTGAAAAAAAGTGTGCTTCCTGTTCCTAGTTTATTTAATCATTTAACTATTGTTAATTACTTTCTTAGTGGTTGATCTTGTCATGTTAAACATCCAAGTCCATTAACTTAGTTCAAGTGAAATATAAAATCTCTACTCTTATATAGTTCCAGTAACTCCATTCCATTTTCAGTTTTTTTATTTCTTTTGTGTTATTGTCAGTTATACTTCTATATATGGCAGTATTACAACTGTATGATGCATATTGCTTTGTGCAATATTTTGTACATAAATTAGGAGAATAAATATGGATTTATATTGTTTTATAATTACTGCTAGTGGTACTTTTGGTTTTTGTATGAATTTTAATTACTGCCTGGTGTTATCTGCACTCAGTTTGAAAAACAGTCATTAGTAGATCTTGTAGGGTAGATGTGCTAGTAGTAAATGATCTCAATTTTGTTTATCTGGGAATATCTTTATTTTTTTCTTTTTTCACTTATCTCCCTGTTGAACTTCCAGCTGGACTGCCTATTATAACACCCAGCTGTTAACCTCTATTAATTGTTACCTGATTGCTCCATTCTTTTCAACAATGGCTTCAAGCACAAACCCTTCCACAGTTTGATCCATGAAATTCTGGCTTCTATGCAGTGGTTGTCCTTGGGGTCAGTCTTTAAACTCGCTTTGATCTCAAGAGAGTTAGTGTCAGACTTCTGTTTCTCTAATTCTCTCTTAAGTTTACAGGTGACATTAACTGGCCCACTGTATCTCTTGCTGCAATTAGGGAGCTACCGACCTCCTCTCTTTAAGCATGAAATTTCTCATACTTTGTTCAAAATCAAATCAGTCCCTTTAGGCTATAAAATTTTGTGTTATATCCAGTGTCTCCCCAGGCCAAAAATCTATACGACTGTTCTGAAGCTTGCACAGCAGTCTGCTTCCCTGAGAGTGACACCCTATTCTGTGTGCAGGGTGCTGGGTGCAGGTGGTAGCCCCCGGTCTTTTTGAAATGCCTCTCTTGGCATGGAAACTTCACTTTCTACATGTGAGTTGGAGTGGAGGTAATTAAGGTTCTGTATTCAGTCATAGGTAGAGCTCATACCCTACAACTGGACGTTACAGGGCAGAAGCATGACCTTTTGACCATGCTTGTACAGCATAAAACTTCTGCAACACAGAGTTGGAAGAAATGAGAGATTAATCTATAGTCCCATAGAGAAGTGGGAAGAGTGGGAGTCACAACTTCTTCTTGTCCTTATCTTCTCAAAGAAGAGCTTCTGTCTCATTGAGCTGGGGTTCCAGGAAGGGAAGATTGTATCTCAAAAGTCATAGACAGCTGTTGTTCTTACTTAGATTGAGCATATTTTCTTAATTATGTTTGTCTTCAAACTTCTAGAGACTTTAAATAGCTGGGTTTTTTTCCCCAAAGAATTTTTACTAGTTATGTTTATTTCACTGGGAAAAGGGTCTACAGATCTCTTCACGCTGCCATTCCTAAAGTGCTTCTTCTAACACCATGAGATTTGCCCTGAAAAAGAGATTCATTTGGAGAACAACTGGCTCCATTTACCAGTGCATTGTTGACTTCATTGTGACCATATTTTCTGAATTAAAGGGGTGGGGAAATGTGGTCTGGCAAAGGCTTTGTACTATTTCCAGGTACAGGAATCAATATGGGCAGTAAACTTTGGAAATACTAGAATTTATGGTTCATTTAAATGGTTTCTGGGGACAACAGATCAGAATGTTTGATATTGGGTTGTCCCAGATATAACCTAAGGTTATATAGTTGGTAAAACTCTGATTCTCCTGAAAATTTAGAAATGTTTATCGGTTGATACAAAGTTCTTTGAAAGGGTTCTTTCTAAGCTATATTTTCCCATCAACTGTCTCAATTTATATTTGGTGCTTCTCCAAAGACTATCAACTCATTCTAATGGGAATTCAACATAGAAAGAATTGGGCTATAGACCAAAAAAGAAAAAAAAAATTAACAGCAAGGATTGAGGTTTGCTGCAGTAAAACCTGTTCTCCATGGCTGCTCTCCTAAAACTCAGAAACCGTGGCATTTAGAATATAGAAAGTTTGCTCTTCCAGGGGGCTTGGAAATTTCTCAGCTGAACCTAAGACTATGGATGCAGGTGAGGGGAATGAGGCCTCAGAGGCAGAGAAGAAAATAAGACTGTTTCAGAGACTTTACTCCCAAATATTCCTCAACCACCAGAAAATCTGGTTTTGAGATGACAGACAGTCCTGATTCTTTCAGCCAACAGAATAGCACACCCTCCTTAGAAATATACATCTGCCTAATTGCTTGAGATTGTGTACAAAATGAATATTCACGATTTTCACATAGTCACAAAGGCTGTATTTTTAAATATTTCCACCCAGTATTTAAAACCTTTTATATGTCCTTAAAAACACCTGTAGATTTTATTAGATCCACTACTATTTGAGACATCTGGCTAGCCAGAGACTGCATGCACTGTGGGTCACAGATCTTTTATCTGTGAAGGGGGAGAGTAGAAAGTACTGGAGTCAGTTATTGCAAAGCATAAAGTTTATTCTATGCACATTGAATAAATATGCCTTCCTTGTTATGTAACTATTTTTCAAAGGTACACAATGGTTTGATAAGTAAATTAAAATTTTATTTAAAAGCACTGAATTTCAACTTGTCCTTCATTTCATATGGTCTCCATTGGTGATACTATGCGGCTTCACAGCTGACTGGGTCTCAGTTTCAGGACCAGTAAAAAGTGAAGCAGGTTTAGCATTCAGGTGACACATCATTAAAGCCACTTTGGATGGACATGCTATCTTTTTTCCAGTCCCCGAATGCTCTTGTCAGTTTCTGGCAGCATCACACCAGTGAGTGGCAGCACCGAGGTTTGAATCAGTCCTTCTAACCCTAAATCTCAGCTTAGTTCCATTGTGGCACCACAACTGAGCTGGAGGCACAGACTGGGGCCTATCAGAAGGCCCATTTGAAAATCAGAACCCAGAACAGCGTTGCAGAGCTTCCAGAAGCTTCCTCACATTTTCACAAACTGGCAAAAACCAAAAGGCCTCAGCTCCCAAGGCAAAGAAAAAAAGATAAGGTATTTGAGAAGCTTTTCTGCCCCAGGGAAGAATCAGCCTCAATGACAGTTTGGTATTAACTAGCTCAGCCATGCAGGGAGGCATAATTAGTTTCCCAGCCCAGAGCTTCATTCCAGTGGTCCCCTACACCCCAAGGGCTACACAATCTGTTTGAAATGAAAAGAAAAATAAAATCACCACTCTTCTCAGCTGACCTGCTAGCTATTGCTCCCGGCTGCGGGCAAAAGGTGAGGCAGCCATCTGTCTGCTGAGGTAAAAAAGAATAGAATAGTCATTTTTAAATGACATTTTCAATTTTTCCCCTATGTCTACTATGCCCTCTTCTACCCTACTACTTAAATGACTCTTTTCAAATTGAGAATATCAGGGAATAATAGGAAAAGAAAAATGGTAGCAAGCTATGGCTGTTCTGTCCCAAATGACAGAGTCTGAGGAGAAACTTCTCCCTGTGCCCATTTCCAAGGCTGATTGTGGAGTGGCTGAAAAAGGCTGCACGGGATCACTGAGGAGTGCCTGCAAGTCCACTGCTAGTCCTAAACCTGTAGTTGAGTGGTTCCCCAGGCAGACATGAAGGAAATAGGAGGATCGCATTGCCTAAATTCCATCCCCATGCCAACCCTCTTCTAAGTCTGAGGTTACCCTTTCTGAGAGTTCTGCTTCTTCTTCCTTGTACAAAATTCCTACCACCTCTCTCCTGAGCATAGAGGAGTAAGTCCCATCTTACTGCCCATATTCTAAAGCTACCTCAAGATGATGGGATCCAATTCCAAGGTGCTCACAGCCTTCAGCATGGACAGAAGGCCAAGGCCAGGGAGCCAAAGGTCAATGTTCCCTGAGCTCCAGGGGCCCGAGGAACTCTGTATCCTCTCTTAGAAATTAAACAATGATTTTCCTAGTAGCCATTTAAGTGACTTCCACTCTTTCAACTTCCCCCTCTTGAAGCAGAAATGCCCTGTTTAGCCCCATCTTTTCTGGTATTGGTCTATGCTCTCAGTGAAAGTTTATTTTTCTCTTTCTGTACCCACAAGATTGCTTTTGCTTAAAAGTGACCACAAGTGACAGTTTTATTAAAATGAAGACATCGAGGGTCCCCTAACGCTTCAGGCTGTTCTCACAAGCCGACTCCTAGGGGATCTCAGTGTAGGAAAACACACACACACACACACACACACACACACACCACTCCTCCCCCCACCCCCAAGCTGCAACTTCCCTTTGATTAAACCTTGAAACAGCAGAGTAAGCTGTGAGGTGCCACAAGAGAGACTATAGGAACATTTGTTTTCTTGTCCCTGACCCAGAAGGAGGACACAGCGTAAGACAGGCTCACAGAAATCATCCTCAAGCCTGGATGGATGAGAACCAGCCTTGTGGTCCCGGTCTCCCTTCTAGACAGTTCTGTAGCCAGAGACCTATTTATGGCCAAGCAGTGTTAGGTCGGCTGCTTATTTACTCATTTAATGAGTCAACAAATTCTTACATAGTCCCAACTGGGGGACTGGCACCACATGAAACATTGGAAAATGAAGAGGATGCCGTTCCCACCCTTAAGGAACTTGTGGTCTACTGGAAAAAGCAGATTCATAGTTGCAGTACAGAACAGCTTTCACATCTATAAAATAGGACTAGTAGGTTCACATTTATAAGGATTAAAATTATATGGTGTAGATTGAACACTTAATCCAAACATCTTCATAGTACCAAATTCTAGTTGACACCTAATTAATGTAAATTTTCCTCTCCCTGAAGAAAAATCTCTGCCCCTCCCCCATCTGCACTATGGATGGGATTTGAAAACCTAGAACAAGTCTGCTCCCAATTCAGAGACTATGTCACTGGTCACTATCATATACTGCATGGACCTGAAGTCAGGTTCTGCTCTACAGCAACACATTCTGAATCCTGAGCATGATCCCAGCTGTTGGGTACAAATTCCAGGGACCCAGACAGGTCAAGAAGAAGGCGCTGAAGGGGCCCTTCCAGCCTCACTCCTCAGACCCCTTCTAAGGAAAGTTGCCTTAAATACTTGGTTTTTATCTGATCATATACAACTGGGGTTTAGCTTCCCACTGCAGAAGTTTCTTTTGAAGTTGAGGAAGTAACTGGATATAGCAGGAAACTTTCTTGACTTGATTCAAGATCCACAGATCCAGGACCCAGGAGAGGGTAGGGCAATCATCACATTCCCTGGGCATCATAACCCTCAGCACACATCCTTGAGGGCCTGGGTGCCAGTGTCATTTCTGGCTCAGACATCCTCTGACTTTAAGAACTTCAGAGTAGAGTCCTCACAACTGACATCTGACTTAAAAACTGCCAGAGTTGGAAAGCACAGCCTTTTTTGCTAATACGGGTGGAGAGAGGAAAAGACTGTATTGAGCTCCACAATACAACACTGTACATTTCTAATATCGATCTAGGTGAAAGAAGACATTTAATTTTTGATTTACAAAAATCAATGCATACTTTCTGTACTTCTAAAGTAATTACAAACTCAAAAAATGTACACCCATTTCACTAAAAATGACTGGCTGTTGCTAAAAAATAGTCAAAAATCACAAGTGTCTAGCCATAGGTAAATAAAAGATTTTCATTATTTTGTTAAGATAATTATCTCCCTACTAAAAAGCAAGCAAAATAACCCGCACTAATCAAGAAATGTTCTATTGCCCAGAAAGTTTCATAATGATTTACTACAACTCTCTATAGTAGAAAAGCTAAATCGCCCCTCAATTTTCTGCTGTCACTAGAAAGAGATCTTTTTTCAAAAGATTTTAAATAGATAAGTACTGAAAAATTGTGGAGTGTACCTTCCCCCATGTGAAACTAAATCTATCTCTGGGTTGTAAAGAACATACATTAAAATTATATCACGCATCACGCAACAAAATGCACCGTTTGTAAGAGGGGGAAGAAAGAAAAGATTAAATTGACTCTTCCTGACAATTGTCTTAAATCACACTTTCCTGCCCACAACGGAAAGTATAAGTCACGTTGCTTTGAGTTAAATCAAATTCACTCTGGAAGGAAGATGGACTGATGTGGCTCCAATTGTGTTGGGAGGTTCAGATGGAGGAAAACACACTTCTCAGGGAGACTCTCCCTCCACCAGAGACTCTGGTCAGGTAACTGAATATCTAGCATAACTCTCCCACCAGCCAAGGTTTCCATAAACACAGCACATTCATGTCATTGTCTACTGCCCACCACAAAGTAAATGAGTTTCAGAAAACAAATATTTGTCTACAAACGGACACATCCCCAGGTGGGCAGACTTAGAGTTTCCTAGCAATGATCAAATCAAACTGAGACACTACAGCACATATCAGCTGGCCAGTCCTAACGAACATGAGTTTGGGCTTCCCTTTATGAGTTTGGGGTTCCCTTTATTGAACTTATGATCATCACAGGCTGGATTGAACTATGAAGTCCTAGTACACACACACACACACACACACACACACACACACACCCCATCTAATCCACTGAAACGGGGGTCAAGTATGACATCCGAGAAGTACAACAGAAAATCTATCCTCATGTTTTCTATGTCAGCTCCAATAAGTAAAGACAGTGGGACTGGAAGATGGAAGTAAAGAGTAAAGGAGAGTTCCTATTTGGCACTTCATTTAATCAGCATGCCAACCCTACACTGTCTAGGGAACAAATGCTCTCATTCCCATAGTTGGGAAACTAAGGCACGGAGACATGAAGAGACTAGTCCACCTATCGTTGGCAGCACTAATTCTCATCACTGTCTGCCTGCACACTCTCTTTACCACACTAAATGAGAGGCCCAGGTTCCCCTTCTCCAAGGCAGCTGTTGATTTTACTTAATAAGTGAACTTCCCCTCACCTAGTCTTCCCTACTCCACTCCTCTAAATCTTTCTCATTCTTCAAAGGTGTGTCATAAGACCAGAAGCTCCAGGAAGTCTGTTCTGATGGTGCAAGCTACTAGAATTCAATTTTAACCCTCATTACACCTGTTAGCTTGCAAAAGCTGCTCAACAGTTTCTTCTGTTGTCTTCACTGCCTGATGATGTGCTTTTCAAAGAAAAGTACAATGTTCTATATATTTTGTCATCTCTCACCATGCACAGTGACAAGTCCACAAGAGGTACTCAGGAAGCAGCCACAGTACAGCTGGATTGACGCCTTTAAAAGCTGGGTTCCTCTGCTCACCCCTTCCAGTGACCCCCCAGTCTTCCCAGATCACTCCTCCCATGGGAGTTTCCAGGATCTGCAAACCATGCTCCTCAATCAGCCTCTATGCAGGCTCATCCCCTGGTGCTTTCTCCTCCTCTACTCTGGCCACACTGGCCACCCCACTGCTCCTCACACATGCCAGGCACACTCTTGACTCAGGGCCTTTGCACTGGTTATCCCCTCACCTGGAACTTTCTTCCCCTAGACAGAGTTCAGACCTAACTTTAAGTCTTTGTTGATGAGAGCCTCTGACACCTCAGCTAATTGTAATCCCTTCGTATATGTCGTATATGTGTCTGTATTACACTGCTATATGCCAGAGCTTACTGGGTACTTAAGAAAGACAGGTTGGATGATGGGAAGGAAAGAATCTGAGCATGTGATCAACACAGGCAGGAGCATGTGCTAGGCTATTGTCAAACTCCCAGTTAATAGGGGAGAAAAAATAGAGGAGAACGGAGATTTGAAAGAAGGCCTGCAGTTTCTCTCAACCCTCCCATGGACATTCATTTTCTCCCACCCCCAAGCCCAGTAAACCATGGCATCCTTAGGGTCTACCTCCTATACTTGTCCAGAGGGAGGAACCCACCAGTTTATACATTTCACTGAAATAATCCATTTCCTCAACTAAATGAGAAGCTCCTAGCAGACCCGGCCACTATTTTATTCACACCAAGTTCTCTCCTGGAAAAAGCAACACTGCTGGCTGCAAAGAGTCACACCTAGAACTTCTCTCAGACTTCCAGAATGCTCAGTCTGGGTCAGCTCCTGGCACAGGTGCCCTCCTGCATCTCCAGAAAAGGAAACTGACAAAAGAGTCACTGGAAAACCCATCTCGGGCACTCACTACACTCCTGAATCCCTCTTCCAGTCTCACCTGAAACCTTCCTGCTAAGAGAAAACTATTGGCCTATTTTATCTTACTCAACATTGCAGGAACAGAAAAACATGAGGAATCCAAGTCACTTCCCAAGGGGCTGAAGAAGCAAAGGGGTTTTTAGCTGACTGACTGCATCAACTTGAACAAGTTAATTATAGCACTTTAACCTCTATTCCCTCATCTGTAAAATGGGGGGCAACACCACCATCCCACAGGGTTGCTTACAAAGTTAAAATACTGTAAAAGATGTAAAGCATTAAGTGCATAATAGTTGCTCTACAAATACCAGTCCTCTTTCTCGCTCTTCTCTAGAGCTAGCTCTCCAGGACAGTCACAGAACAGACATATTCAGACCTGTTTCTAAAAATCTTTCTCATAATTTCCTTTTCCCAATTTTTGAACCATTGATATGTCTTTTCTAGCCACTTTCCACTGAATTCCCCTTCTAATAAAAATCTCCAGATTCTAATAAAAAAAAGTTTTTAAGCCTGGTCCAGTTGGACTTGGGCTGTCTCTATCACAATTCCTACATGATGTTATACTTCTCTCCACACACTCCTTTAGAAACAAAGCATATCCATTAGGCACAAAAGATCAGGATGGTTAACAAATGTTAGTGAAGTGGGAAAGCCCCAGAGTACACAATAATGGACTAATGTAATATAAATATAAATACACATATACGTGCAAATTTAAAAAAATTAAATTTAAAAAAGAGAAAAAAATAAACTAACTATAAAAGAAAAAAATAAGAAGAAAATTTTAAAAAAGAAATAAAGCAAATCAAAAGATCAGTTTATTAATAAACTTAGACTTAGCTGTGGAAGAAACCAAAATGTAAAACATCTGCTTTTCCAAGCCCATGATCTACCTACCAGGCAGGTCTCATACCCCTCCTCTTCCTCTATGGTTCCTTCACTCTGTCAAGGAAATATTATGGTGATTAATTAGACAAAGCTTGTTCTGCTCCTTGAGATTCTCTGATACAGGAACCATGCAAACACCAAACACTATAAATGCAATAAAGAGAAACCAAAAAAAAAACCCTTCTGCTTTGGGATCCCAACCAAGGCAGAGAGCTAAATAAATCTGCAACAGAAGATCAAAAAGGATCTTCCACATGGATAATAGAAAATGTCACCAGCATAAACAGGAAGAGAGATTATAAAAGAAGAAAATCACATTTGTGGGTCTCAAGTAAGATTTTTGCTTACTTTTATCTTCCCAGCATATAACTCACAAGGTTATTAATACAAACCCCTACTGTTTCGGGCAAATAAACAGCTGCTGATGTCTTGTGCCTAAACCACTTTATTAGAGCTTTCCTTTACAGCAATTGTTTTTTCCTTTCCAAATCCTGAGAGACTCACACAGCTAAAAAACCAGAGTGCGCCAGGGCAGAACAGATAACAAAGAAGAGAGGAGGCAGTCTGTTGAGGGCCAAAAAAATGGGGCAGGGGCTGCTTGACCCTCACCGTGGTCTTTGCACCACTGGACAAAGTCAACACTCAAGGACAGAGATGTGGTACAACCAGCAGTGCAACTTTAGTCCTGATGCTCGATGTTATTACTAAGCAGAATTCACCTGGGTGAGAAGACAAGGATGAAAAGAGCAGAGGGACCTCCAGACCTAGGACTCTCAGATTATAAGATGGTAAGCGCTCTCATAGGATCCAGAAATTCCGCTTCTGGGCATTTATCTGAAAAAACAGAAAAACACTAATTCAAAAATACACACGTACCGCATTGTACATGGCAGCATTATTCACAATAGTCAAGATATGGAAACAGCCTAAGTGCCCACTGATGGATGGGTGGATAAAGAAGTAGTGGTGTATATGTGTGTGTGTGGTATGTGTATGTATATATGGATATATATATATGGATATATATATATATATTCAATGGAATAGGAAGTTATTTACAAAAAGATAAAATGTTGCCATTGGTGACAATATAACTGGACCTCCAAAGGATTATGTAAAGTGAACTAAATTAGAAGGAGAAAGACAAATACTACCATTTGATTTCACTCATATGTGGACTACAAAGAAGCAAAGCAAGCAAACAATACAAAAACAAAGACTTGGACTCTGAGAATAAAATGGTGGTTACGACGTGGAACAAGCGGACTGGATGGTGATGGTTGGAGATTAGCCCAGTGAGAACTTGTACACCTAAAACATATACAAGGTTATAAAGCAATTTCACCTCAAGTTTTCAAAAAGCACTAAATAAATGAAAAGGAAAGTTCTGAGCAAATGGGACAAGGCGGTTACCCTCGAAGACACAGGACTATGCCAGTGCACTGAAAAGCGCAGCACTCAGCACGGTGCCTAATGCACCACAGATGCTCAAAAGTCACAAGTGGAATCTGAGGAGATGCTAGTCCACAGCTGGCATACTGCTTTTCCTACAAGGACAAAGTCCTGGGACCCCCACAATGATTCAAGAGAATAGATTCTCTAGTCCCTCCAAGTTAGCCCTCAAGAGCAGAACCTTTTCTCCACCTACCCTAATCTCAAGGTTCCTCGCTCAGACAAATGACCAAGCCCCCAACCCATCTTCCCCTTCTGCTGGATTCCCACTTGGCCTGAGGCTTCTGTGATTCCATGAAAACACAATATTTAATAAAATGTTTCTCTCTCTGTGAGACAATCATCCTTTCCTCTAATCTGTAGAGAGAGGAGGTATTGGGGACAGCTTTCCTTCTTGGCTACACCACCTATCACCTCTGTATCCCTGGGTAAATTAAGTCTCTTCCACCTCAATGTTCTCACCCCTAAGACTCTCCAATTCATGTTGTGAAGATAAAAAGCTAGATGCATGAATAGCATATAAACCAGTGCCTGACACATAGAGTAGTTCTTCCTCCATCCCCCCCAAATACAATCAATCTTCAATTCTTCACATGCCTGTTGCTCTGAAAATAAATCAAGGGTTTGGCTAGGATTCCCACGTGTCACTTCTATAGTTTCAGGTCTCTCCTTGGTCCTCTTATGCTCATGCTCACAGGCTCAAGCAATTTTGCTACTGTTCCTCTAGTCTCCAAATGCCACTATTATAACATTTACCCAAGTTTCAAATGCAGCCTGGGTACCTGGTCCTCTATGGCTTTTAACTCAAAGTACACAGGGAACAGAAATGGATGGACAAGTCAGACCAGTGAAACGAACTAACACCAGAGCATAATATGTAGCACCCAACAGTATAATCAGGGTGCTTCATTTTGCCAAAATTGGGTGTTTGCAGAATGAACCCATTCATGCCAAAGGGCTGGCCCCCCAAGCCTTATCTTTGGGTATCTATTTTCACTGTTCCAAGGAGAGGGGTTCAGATGCCACTTCTCTGGGTCTTTCCAAAAATCATACTTCTGTGAGTCTTTGAAGTATGTCTGCCAGTTCCAAGACCATTTTAGCAGCAGCAGCACACAAGAAGCCTGCCGCTGCTCCAGTGGGACTGGACAATGCGGCCTTTTAGCCAGTATCATGAAGAGCAACCTTATCTCCTAAAAGTAAACCTGCACAATACTAAAATTAAATGTCATGGAGTGAGAGAGACCACATCTCAGAAGTGCATACCCTCTGAGAAGACCTGTGCTTGCAACAGATTTCAATCCATAATCGTGAATTCAGAAAACTACTAAAGCATTAGTGTTCATATAATCAGGAAACCTCTTGCTAAAAGTTCCAGTTGGCTGCACTCAGCTAAGTCCATGGAGTACACAGATCCACATAGAAGATTCCAGAACGGCATTTGTTCCCTATAACTACTGCAACATACTGTGTGTGCACTAATTTGTTATTAATAATAATTTAAGTACCAAAGCATATAAATGATTAACTCTAATGTACTGAAGGGATCTCAAGGTTATCGCATTGTCTTGCATACAAATATGCTTTCTTAAGTGGGAGAAAACAGAGTGAAGTGGAAATAAATGCAACATGTTGGGACAGGCAACGTCATGGGCCTTGCCCTGGTGCATGTGCCCTGCATGTGAAGACGTGTGTGAGGAAGAGGGAAAACATCAAGAACTCTTATATTTAAGCACTGTATTGGAGACTCTGACCCCAAAGGTGAAGTGTGACAGATATGATGACAATTGTAAGAAATAGGAAATAATCAAATCTGCCAAATTCAAGGCAGATACTCCATTCCTGGAGAGATAGTCGAAGCCAGGATGAAAAGCACAGTTCCCATTCACTGAATCTGGCTTATTAACCAGCAGACCTAACCCACTCTGCCCTTTGTTCCAAGCACAGTGTGTGTCTCACATTTATGGAATTCTGCCCCTCCAATTTCATGAATGATACTCTTTCTCCCCAAATCCCACCTTGCCGCCTTCTGGCTCTATTCATTACTTATGTTCAGCTTGGTGCTTCCCCAAAGGACCTTCTGTGCAACATCCCCTACAGCTGGACTGTCCTTCTATAGGCTCTGCCACAAGACAGCTGGCCTGTCCCAGACTCCTGGCTAGAATCCAAGCATTACAAACAGATAACCATGCTAAAGAGACCCTTGAGTCCCAAAGTAAAGCAATGGCCCATTTGGTTTTTCAAATTAAGTGTCTTCAGAAATCCTAAAGAATTGTAGAAAGATACTCTGGTAAGCTTGCATGTGGCTCTAAATCACATAAATACCTCTGGAGAAGCACAGACCAACTTCACCCAAGTGAGTGAAGCTGACCTTCAAGGTCTTCATAAAGCAGAAAGCCAGACTGTGGCTCCCGGATATTTCATTCTGAATTCTCCTTGAGATTCTACTTCAACCTACTTATCAAGGACAAATAACAATTTATGTCAAGTGAGTGGGAAAGAATGTGGAATTCATTTATTTTACAGCCTACACACTTCTGGATAAAAATGAAAATTCTTTGGCCATGGGAAAAAGTTGTATTCTTTGGCAAGGTTTTTCTACTCCATAAAGATGTGATTCTGAGCTATTAATAAAGGTAATTGGGTTCAACCTCTAAATCCTGCTATTGAACTCTCTCAAAATATCAATCACTGGTACTAACATAATTTCACATGCCACAGTTCATTCTGGAGGACAAATGGTTTTACCATTTAAACAACACCCTTTCCTCAAATAAACTCCGAGCATTCACAAACCTCATAAGCTCTTCTTCACAATCCAGCCAAATTGGGGATCAAATGAGAATGCCAGCCAATTCCAGGGAATGTCCAAAAGCTTTAGGGAACAATTTCTTCCAACATCCAGGCCTAGAACATTTTCTGATTTTTAGGGACCACCTATGGTTTGCAATCATGGTGAACAGCCCACTGTTACTGACCTGATACACAAGAATATGCACACAATCTGCATAATAAACTCTCCAGAAACAAAAAGCAGTTAATAACCCATTTTTCCTATTGTTGGGATGATCTTGACTCAATGAAGTAAGGTAGCGGATTTAGAACTTAGTCATATAACGTGATACATTATTAATTACGGTATTCTGAAGGGTAAATAGCTGTTCTAGAAACCCACCAAAGGAATTCAATTTCCTTTCAAATTTGTTTACTCTCATGAATTCTTGATGCTACTATCATACCTCACAAAAATGTAACAGTCTGGTCTTTCCTTTTCTCCCAAAACAGTGATTCTCAACCTTTTTTAAAAAGAGAAGCAGAGTTCTTTTAAAAATGAAGTATTTTATAGACCATCAAATACAGATCGAAGAGGAGCTGCATTAGTGGCAAAGAGCAGAGAGGGTATGTATCAGAGGGTCCAGGAGACCTCCCCTGATCCTTTTACATATCAGGTTCCAAATGAAATTTTCTAGAAGGTTGGTGTTCCTGGGGACACAGTTTGAAAACCACTGCCCTAAGGTATACATGTAAAACAAAAATTATCTGTAGACTCTAAAATACAGACATTCTCTATATTTTTGTTTGTTTACTTATAACATGTAAATTATATTTATCATACACACTGATAGTCTAAGGGGGAAATTGGGAAAGGACATCAAAGCAAATGAAACAGCATGCAGGTAAGTGAAGGATCCTAACTAAGCAAAGGCATAGAAATGAAGAGATAAAATATTTGACAGTGATTACATTTTACCAGAAAAAGCTGAATGATTACAGTCAGTGCTGGCCAGGTTCTATGAAGTCAGTACAATAATATATTGCTAATGGTGTAAAAAGGGCTTTCCTTTTGAAAAATTTTTCATAAAAATGGTGTCCTCTGGGTTAGTATTAACCCTAGTTCTAGAAATATATCCTTGAAAATAATTCAAAAGGAGAAAACAGTGAGATTATGAGGTTCATTTCTGCACTAACAGTAATAGGAAAGCAAATGTTCAAAAATACGGGCATGACTAAGTCAATAATGGCATATTGGCAGTAGAATAGTATGCAGTCACAAGAAATACAGTAGAGTTCTCTTTGAAATTCCTCATTTAATCAATCACCTCTGCAGCTTACCCATAATTTCATTCAAAACCCTGAGAAATAAGGTCCTGGGGTTCTTCTTCTTCTGTGCCAGTTTTCTTTATTCTCCTATTCACTCTAATAACTGAGTGGTATGCTTACCAGCAGTCACTGGGTTTGCTCCCAAATGTGATTTGTACTTGTTATTGGAACAGCATGATTCAATTATATATTCTATGAACCAATGGATTATGACTGCTAAAAAAAATGAGTGTTTTTTTAAGAAAATCATTTTTTTAATCAATTTAAATACTTTAGAAACTTTATAAGGTCAGTATGTAGATAGTGGTCCAATCACATGAAGTAAAATAACTGCAAAAACATACAGTGTTAGTCTACATTTCTTCATGAGCATCTGCATATTCTCAATGAATTAAAAAATAAAAACCAGAACTAGAAATTAGACTGTGTAAACAGCATCTTGTGAGCATGGTTTGAACACAATGAGAAGGGCATTCAGCAGACTCAGTCCAAAGACCCAGTCTTGGCTTTCCACAAAGTGCAGGCCAGTGAATGTATATGCTGAAAAATATGAAAATAAAAAATCATCAATGCATGTATATAATAGTTTGTTTCATTCCCCTATCTAATCAAGTCAAATCAATTAAGTGATTTGCTTAAACCCTGACTGTGCTGAATAAAAGGGAGTCTATCACCCTTTAAAATTAAGTCCACTATGACAGGCACCAGGAGTGTATTGATTTGCCACTATATGAAAAATTACTGCCTCAGTACCAAGGCAGGCACATGTTAGGGTTCCAATAGATAAAGATTGAATCAGTAAACTATGCAACAAACATGAAAAAAAAATGTTTTGAATGAAAATCAAATTGAGAAGAGCAGAATAAAAAAGTGCAAAGTAAACCCGAACATGAACTGTGTTTTTCAGGCAGAGGCAAAACCAGGAGCGAAAGTGCAACATTACAAAATAATTGTTAAGAGATAAAGAATAATAGGCAGTTTTATACTTTTTAAAAAAATATTTCCTTAATATTGACACCTTCTTTTGTATATATAAAGAGGTATTAACTGAGTAAAGGAGAAAGCTGTTTTTGTTTTTATTGGACTTCCAAAATAAGAAGTGAATCAACATTTCCACTTCCCCATTCTCCAGCCGTTAGCTGCCTTCAGCACACCCTCAACTTAATCCACCTCACCACCTCAAGCAATCCAATCTTTCTCCTCCTAAAACCAAATCTGTATTAACACTTATTTTGTGTTTCCAACCCACCAGAATGCTATTTTTAAAATTTGGAGTTATCCACCCTCCCATTTATCATCTATTTGGTTAAAAAAATTCTCAAAACTGCAATTTACATTCCCAAGAGATTCCCAAACACTATCTAATTAAATCATTCAATCAGAAAACAAATTAAAATGAAATATCACTGCAGCCCCCAAGAGGAAAATAAACTTTTCAGTCATAACTAGAATAAACCTCTACAGTGATGCTTCAAAGCCTCTTCTAATTGCAAGTCCTATGGAACATCCCAAAGAACATTCTGTGACATTTGCAGTTTCCGGAATGACTTTCCTTCCAAAGCAAAAAGGAGCCTAAGTGAGACTCCAGAGCAAAACATATCCGTCTGAGAATGAAAATGCTTTCATTAATGACTCCACCAGTTCACTGGGCACCTGCACTGCGTGCTCATTCATTCACCTGCTCCTCCAGCTAGCACCTACTCTGGTTAGAAGTGTCCTGGGGGGTCCACAAACATGGATCTATAGAAGAGCCTCAGGAGGGAAGATTATGACTCCCCCATCCTTCAGCCATTCCCTGAGACTTCCCATTCTGACACCCACTCCCAACATCATCAACCATCTTTGGGCGAACGCTGCTCCCCCAGAGGCTCACCGGTCCTCTTAGGAAACTGTCCAGGGTGTGGCTAAGAACATAGCCTCTAAAGCTGTATTAGCTGGATTCAAACGCCGGCATGACCAAGGCCCATCAGCGTCACCAGACAAGTCTTCTTCTGCAAATGGAGTTCCTGACAGTACCTCATAGAGCTGTGAGGATCAAATAAGCCCATATACCTTAAGAATAGTGACCAGCAAGTAAAAGGTAAAGGTGCTATATAATTTTTAGTTATTATTATTGTTGTTATTATTATCCTTTAGCTCAGTAACTGCCTAAAAGGATTCTCTACTGTCTAGAGAATCCTTGACAGTGGAATATATAGAGAAATGGTTCATATCGTCAAGAAAAAGAGTCCTTTCACACCCTCTACTTGCAAAGAGCTATCTGAGGCTAATCCCAAACTTTGCAGGCATCTCACCTAAGTGAGTCGAACCACTATATATGCCTGAAATTCCCAAAATCCTATCTTGGGTGACACTGGCCCTCCTGGGGTGAATGTTACTAGTCATCACTACACATCCATAATAAGGCCTACCAAGTAAGTTCTGTCTTCCAGTGGCTCCTGGTCTCGTCTTGCCTGTCACTGACTTTTTCCCACCTTCCCTTCCTCACAGTGGATTGTGGCTTCAATCTCTCTGTCCCGAGAATCTGGTCATTTCTTAATATCCACAGGAATAGAATATAGCCATTACACGTATCTGAAAAAACTGGACCAATACGTATTTTAAGGGTCCTTCTCCCACCCCCACCCCCAATCTCTCCCAATCTTTTCTGGTATATATTTGAATTACCAAGCAATGCAAAGTTGTATGGTTTCCTGGGAGCAAAATCACAAGTATTTCTTTCAAGTTCAACATTGCATTCATTTTCATGTAGAGCCTGATAAATCACATGACTTGGTTCACAAAGAACATGAAAAGGGCCCACTCTGTTATGAGCGCATGGATACATAATGTCTCCTTTTGCTTCTCCCAAAGTAGTACCTTCTCTCCCTTCCTCTCTAACCAGATCAGAAAGCACAAAAGAATCATCTTCCAGGAACACAGAATACGTGAATTAAAAAATCTCTCAAAATCTGTGGATCTGTGGACAAGCTGGAGCTGTCAAAGTCAGGTATGGCCTTGTGTCTCCCAGGAAATACTCAGAATCACCCTTGGGCAAACTGTGTACTTCTGCCGACTGTCAGCCTGGACCATTAGGATGAAAAAGGACAAGGATGAAAAAGGACAGAAATAGCAGCAACAGGCACCATCAGATTGATGAATTGGCCTGCCAAACCCAATGCCAGAATGAGAGACAGACAGATATGAAGGACAAGTTGTCAATGGTCTCTTTTTCTGGAAAAGTGTCATCTCCGTGGGCTTATTTTGAAATCATTAATACAGAAGCACAATGAATCCACACACCTCTCCTGCACTCACCTGAACCTCCTCTGGGAAGGAACTCTTCTGGACATGGGGAAACATACCAAAATTGGACAGAGCAGATTCCCCCACCTACCCTGACAGGGCAGCGGATGCCAGAGCTGGACCCAGACAGTCACATGTAAATGAGAGAGTACTCCTGGGAGGGAGTCCTTCCTTCAACCCAGTATTTGCCAAGGTCTGCCAGGTGCAGAACCTAGAGCCTGGTGGGCTTGCCAGGTTTACAGGTGAGCTAGGCTCTGCCAGCCTGGCCCTTAGGGAACTGATAAAAAAAAAAAAAAAAAAAAAAAAAAAAGCTAGGGGATAGAGAGGAGAAGAAAAGATAAATAAGCAAGGGAGAGACATGCATGTGTGTGTACACCCAAGACCAGTGCCCTAAAGGGCCTAGCGTCTCCATGCCCTGCCTCTGAGACGTCACTGACGGACTGACTTGGGGAGTGTGCACAGCACCCTCATTTTCCCCTTGCTCACTCAGTCCTGGCCTGGAGCACAACAAACCCTGACCTCAGACTCCTGACACACCCCAGGCGGTAGGTCAGCTCCACCTCAGCCGCTCCCCTGGCCTGGGGGTGGCCTTCACCCCAGGAAAGCTCAGCTCAGGGAGGATTCTCCCATCCCTAGCCCAGACACCACCGCAGTGGACTGAACTCCCGGGTCTGACGCTTCTTCCCCGCGTTTGCACCTGCTCCTGGCCAGGGTCTTGAACCTGGGGCTGCGGTAGGAGAGGACACAGCTAAGATTCAAGAAACACCCCCTGCTCAGATACCCCTGTTTTTTCCAACCACCTATGGACCCCACACAGCAGGGCTGGGCTCTGCAATCTGCCGAGAGAGCCGGCTCCGGCTCATCCCACAGCCTGTGGGTCCTAAACGCCAACGGCTGGGGACCGCGCAGGGGCAATCCCGCTCCCTGGGCTCTTGCAATAAGCCAAAAGACCTCAGTTGCCCGCGTGCGATCTTCCTGTACACACACAAACACACGTACACACTCCGTGCCGGTCCTGTCTGCGATCCCGAGAGCCCGTGAGCCGCCGGCCCCGAGTCACACGCACATTTGGACACGTGCGCAGCGCGCCCCCACACCGCCAGTCAGCTGCACACACCCGCGCGTGCAGCCCCGCGCGCACACGTGTGCCCTGGAGAACCGCGACCGGCCTCCGAAACTGAAGACCCCGCACTCGGACAAGCGGGCACACGCAGGCCAGCGAGCGTCTGTGGCCTCGGAGCTTGGCGTCGGCCGATAGATGCGCACCACCCCCGGCGCATCCCGCGCTGCGCTGGGTACTCCCGGGCCTCGTGGGCCGCCCAACTTTCCCCGGGCTCCCGTACCTTGGATGTGCTGCTTGATGACATTCTCTAGGTGGTCCAGTCGTTCAATAATCTTCAGGGTATCCCCTTTGTCTTCCTCCAGTTTCTTGTCGGGCGCTGGCTCCTGCCCTCGCACATACACGCTGGCGATGTAGTTGGTGACCCAGCCCACGTAGAGCAGGCATATGATGTTGGTCATGCCGCTCAGGATCACACAAGTGGACACTAAAGTTTTGGTCTTCCTGGTGCACACCATTCTGGGCTCCCTCCTCCATAGAGAGCTCCCGGGGCCCCCTCCTCGCCGCGCGCCCAGGATCCCCCCCGCGCTCACACCCCCTAGCCTGCCCGGGACGGCTGGGCAGCCGGGCACCTGAGTCCCGAGGTCCTCAAGCCCGGTGCGCTGGCTGTGCAGCCGCCTCGCCCAAGTTTGGGGCTCCCGCCGCTGGCCACCCAGAGAGAGAGAGAGAGAGAGAGCGTGACAAAGGAAACGAGGTGGATCTTTATCCCCCAAATTAAAAATCTCCCAGCCCTTCTCAGAGCGATCGCCGGTGGCCAGCGACCGGGCGCTGCAATTGGCGCGTCTGGGAAACTTTGCTACAACCCGGGTCCGCGGCCGCTCCGCTTCCCATCGCCAGGCGCGGATGCCTCCGCGGTCCGACCGGCCCGCGCTGCGAGAAGGACGGCGGCGGCGGCGGCGGCGGCAGGGAGAGCCGCGGAGCAGAGCGGCGCGGCCCCCTCCGAGCGACAAGCGCCGCCGCCAATCGCGCTCGGGTTCGGGAGAGGGGCCGGTGCTGGGCGGCTGCGGACCAACGGGGAGGGCGCGGGGGGCGGAGTCCGGCCCCCGGGCCCCACCTGCTGGCCGCCGCCAGCTCCGGCCCTCTGGGGACTCGCTGGAGCCTCCGCCCGCGTCGGCGCGGGCTGCCAGACCCCAGGCTCCCGGAGAAGGCGCCGCTCGTCCAGGCCCCTGGGTGGACAGACTCCCAGCTC
>PVHY01001123.1:87342-173323 GCA_004024945.1 Uropsilus gracilis | reverse complement strand
AGTTTACTATATATGTGTGGTTTTATTTCAGGACTCTCAATTCTGTTCCATTGGTCTGATTGTCTGTTTTTGTACCAATACCAAGCTGTTTTAAGTATTATGGCTTTGTAGTATAGTTTGAAGTTTGGAATTGTGATACCTCCATTTTCTTTTTTTCTGGTCAGGAGGCCTTTTGATATACGGGGTCTTTTGTTATTCCGTATGAATTTCAGTAATTTTTGTTCTATCTCTTTAAAGGATATCATTGGAATTTTTATTGGAATTGCATTGAATCTGTAGATTGCCTTTGGTAGGATGGTCATTTTGATAATATTAATTCTTCCAATCCATGAACAGGGAATGTTTTTCCATTTCCTTATGTCTTCTTCTATCTCTTTTTGGAGCGTTTCAAAATTTTCTTTGTAGAGATCTTTAACATTTTTTGTTAGGTTGATTCCCAAGTATTTAATTGTTTTGGTGCGATGGTGAATGGGATGCCACATATTTCTTTTTTGGTAACTGCTCTTAGAGTTTCAAAATTTATTTCTGTGTTACCTAGTTCTGTGTGTTTGTTTTCTCAATATATGCCACATGTGTGAGATATCATATGGTGTTTGTCTTTCTCAGTCTGATTTATTTCAATTAACGTAATACACACTAAGCCCATTCATGCTGTAAATGCAGAATTCCATCATAATTTTTAAAACCTGAGAAATATTCCATGTTGTATGTGATACTTTTTTTTTCTTCTATCCATTCATCTATCGGTGAACACTTAGGTTGCTTCCATTATTAGGTATTGCAAATTATTCTATAATAAAAGGGGGGATAGCTAGATACCTATTAAACTAGCTAGCTAGGTGGCTACCTAGATAATCTTTAAATTATTATTTTTGCATTTTTAGCAAATATCCAAAAGTGTAATAACTGAATTGTATGGAATAATTACTTCTAATTTTTTTGAGAGCTCTCCATACTGCTTTCTATAAAGACTGCAACAATTTACAAAAAGTAAATCTGCATCTCTTCTCTCCACTGCAAGTTTAGCATTTGTTTCTTATTCTTGAGTAATACTCATTCTCACAAGTGTGAGCTGATATCTCACCATTGTTTTGATTTGCATTTCTCAAATAATAAAAGATGAAAAAAAATTTTTTTCATGTGTATTGTTGATCTTTATGTCTTCTCTACAGAAGTGGCTATTTAGATCCTCTACCCATTTAAACTCTCTGCCTAATTTAACTGAATTATTAGGTTTTTAGTTGTTTACTGCCATGATTTTGGATTTTGATAGCTAATATGTTGGATATTAATAACTTACCAGATGCATGATGTTTCAAATATTTTCTCCCTTTCATGAAGGTATCTTATAATTTGATACAATTTTCTCTATTCTCTCTCTAAACAGCACAGAAACTAGTTTGATGCAGTTCCATTTGTTTAATTTAGTTTTTGTTTCCTTTTCTGTTAGAGTTGAGTTCTCAAACACATCTCTGAGATCAATTTCAAGGAGTTTATTATTTATAAAAAGCATGCAATTTTTTTTAAAATAGTCAGACCAATGTAATAATGACGTTTTCACAATTAACCCTTGGGAAAATAAAACACTAGAGATATCAGTGTTAGAGCTTTAAAAAATTTGAGTGTCATTTTTTCTTTGCAAGATTATAGTAACAGTAACTCCTGTCCTTGTAGGAAGGAAAGTCTTCTATTGTCTTGAGTAAAAAACAGAAAACTTAAGCATACTGAATTCTAAGCCAATTTATCTGTTAACTTTATCCCATAGAAATAACAATATCATCTTAAGATGAACAGATATTGCACTGCTAGAGGATCCTTTATTTTATGCTTCAAATATATACTTGTGTGGTTTTACTTTTTTTAATTTAATCTGATAACCAAAAGAAAATCAGAAATTTGAGGGAAATGAAGTCTGTTTTGGAATAATTGTAGATCACTTAAATTTATGCATTTTCCGTCATGTGTGAAGTTTAGGTTGTCCCAAAAGTTGAGTAAATGTTCTAACAAATATAAAATGTTTTCAATTAAAGGAGAATGTGGAATATTGCAATAGAATTTGATACTCGTATTGGATTATGTAACTCTTCATAAAACACAGTTTAGTTAAGATGTTCTGTAATGTCATCTTACTTACTCTGATTTATTCTTTCATTAATTTTAAGAATATCAGAGAGCAAATCATAGCAAGTAGAGCTGATTGATTGACTCAGTTCCACACATAGTTACTATAAACTGTTCACTTTTCTTACAAAGGATGGAACCTTGACTCTATTACTCACCTCTACATGCATTGTAGTTCTAGGGCACCTGCTCGCTGTTTAGTCTGCCCAACTGACTCTTAGCTCCAGAATATGGGTATCTTTGTTAGCAGCTTGATTGCATTACATACCCACACCCCACTTCAAATAGTTCTACCTTACTAACTCTCAAAGATGATGTTCCTATTTATTCCTAAGAAATTTGAAGTCTAAACATAGGAAAAAATACAGGAACAATGTTATACTGAAAAAAAACCCACAATTGCTTTGAAACCATCTAATGTCCTTTGGAATCTGGAGCTCAATTGGCTTTGGATTCAGTGAAATTTCCATAAAATAAATTGGGTCATGAGAGCTTACATTTACATTGGCATGTCTTTGGAATGATTGGGGATCCTTAGTTCTTTGGATTTTATCAACCTCTTGATAGCTTGGGATCAGAGGTCTTTCAGATTTACATTTACATTTTCCTAAGGATAGCTCTGCAACAACTGCAGGAAGTGCCCACAAGGCTATGGGCCTTCACTCTAAATCTAGAGTGCATGTTTCTCTTGTAATCCATCTTTCCTTGCATTCAGATATCGTAACTCACCATGTTCACTTGAATTAGGTACATTTATTTCTCCTTTACTTTTTCTTTGGGCATAGAATATCTGTACATTTTCTACTTGACTGACTCTCATTCTTTTTCAGAAATATTTCATTCCTTGTCTTAATTCATCTCCCTGTCCCTGGAGCTTATCATATTGCATACATATTTTTATATACAGAAGGCACTCTGTAAATACCCTAAAGGAATACAATAGCAAATACCCTAAAGGAAGAAGTGCCTCCTTTCATCCAAAATGAAAAATCTTTGTTGTAAAAAGCAGCTTGTAAAAGACAGATGGTTTAATTCATCTGTGGAATGGATTAATCTCATATATTAATTGCCATATTTGTAGACCTGATTCACAGGTATTGACTTATTGATTTTTGCTCATTTTTATAACATATGAAGATGATAAGATTTTCCTAAATACTTGCTGAATTTTGACAAGAAGTAAAAGCAAAATGACCCATAATAAATATGGGATGGAAGTAATATGTAGATCTAGGTTTTATTAAATCCCTTTATGAAATATATAACCTATGGGTCTATGTGTGAAAATATAACCTATTGTGTTTTAAAGGTAGTTGCATTGAGCATAGCTAACCCCGGAGAGTACATTCACACCAGTTTTTAACCATTATTAACTTGGCTTTTAAGAAGAACTAATTTAGTAAATTAAGGGTTTCCTTTTCAATTACATCTATTATTTACATTTGATTATTAGTTGTAATTAGTTCCATATAATTTCATAGCTGTACTAACTAAATTACAAATAAATGTATGATATGCAGAAGAATTTGGGGCTGAGCTTAAATAGATATGTAGGTAAAGGATTTGCACATAGAATGAGTCTACTATTTCATATGTTTGGTATTTTCACCTGTCCCATTTTTTAAAAACCATATTTAAACATGTTATTAATGCTTCTGTCACTCTTTGGCATTATACATTATTTCCCTCTAAAACTCCCTTTGATTTTCTAATAGTTTGAGGAATGTTATAAATCTCTTCCTTAAAAAAAAAACAGAATGGGGAAGAAATTGATGGTCTACTGAGTCATAGAAAGAATTGGGAAATTGAATGACCTGGTCAAATAAAGCAACTATTGAAAAATAATAATAATAAACATTTTCCAGATTAAAGCGGAGAAGATAAGTACAACTGCTTTTCTAAGCACCCATGCTCTTGAAGTGTGAACTTTCTAACATTGAAATGATTACTTATTAAAAATCAAACTTCTTTATTAAATAACAGGCTATTATGTATTATATTATGCAGAAAAGTGAAAATCTACTGTACAGGTCAACATATTACCTGCAGTGGGACAAAGTGCTTTGTGTTTCAAGCACTTTCATTCAGATAATTTCTAAACCATTTTATAATAGAACTAGTTAAAGCTACTCCCACCTTAATTACATCTGCATTCCCTCCTTGCCTACAGTCATGTTATGATAGGGAATGTCACAAAACCACTTATGTATCTTAAAATTATGTTGTATATTTTTGTCTGTGACAGACTCACTTTCATCCCCAAGCATCAAGGCAACTGAATTTGAGTTTAATCATGCTCAATTTACTTGATCATTTGTAGCCAAACACTGAACCTTTGAGTGATGGGATGATTTCAGTCTAATTTGAGTCAAGAATCTTCATTTAACTCTAAGATTTTTTTATGTTTTAGTCATTCACTTATTCTCTCACTCTTTTCCCTTTCTCTCCAACCATGTTTCCTCTATCTTGCTCCCCCCCCCAAAAAAAAAAAAACCACATGCATCCCTCTTCATTTTCCTCATGGTTCCATTTCCTAAGGACATCTGAGGTAGATTTGTGACTATTCAACTTCACTGGACTTCTTTTTCACTAGGCTAAACTCCATGGTGTCTTATCCCCATATTAACAAGAAGCAAAGCTGATAATCAATCACCTTTGACCATTTTTGAGTCAAGATTGAGGTGACCCAATACATGAACTTCAGTGCAGAGAAATTTGAAAATAAATTTTGGATCTTGCCTTATTGAAAAATAACAATATCTTTGAATCTTACCTTCTTAGCTTTGGGACACTACTACCTCATTTTCCATGTTTACTCCAATTTTCTTCATCTTACTAAGTCTGTTGATCCTCATTTCTTTGTTTTCTTCCCATCTTACCCCAGCATTCTCCTCTTATTCAAACAAAATTAGCTACCTTGGCCATATTCATTTTTTAAAAATTCTGAGATCCCTTTCATGTCAAAACCTTTATTCTTATTGTCCCTTGGGCTTAGACCACAGTTCTTGGAAACAAAGAGTTCTTATTTTGCAGATTTCAGATCTGCCATTTTCTGATCATTTCCACAGCTTCATATATTGATTTTTGCCCAAAGTTCCACTTTCCTTCTATAGCACTTTCCTTTATAGCCCATTTCTCAAATACAACTTATGAATTTATTCATTTAACAATTTACATATCTTCTAATATTGTATTGTACTCAATGGAAAGAAGAAAACTCCAATAATACATATTTGTCTACTCTAAGCACTAAGCATTGTTCTTGACACACAATAGGGATTAAATATCTGTAAAACTAGTGAATGTGTTCATTTCCCACTCCTGCAAAATTAGGAAAATAATACCTCAGTGGAATTTGAGTATCTAAAGGGCTTAATTTGCTTTAAAAATAATTTTAATTTAATTGTTGAAATAAAAATGTATAACCTTACAGGTATAGAAACATGGAAGAGACATCAGTGAGAGAAAGTCCCTATGTAATTTTTTATAATAATTCAATGCAATTCCAATAAAAGTATGAATGACATTCTTTAAAGAAATACAACGAAAATTACTGAAATTCATGTGGAACAATATAAAACCACAAACAGCTAAAGCCCAAAAGAAGAGAGACTGAAGGAATCACTCTCCCGGACTTCAAATTATATTACAAAGTCATTATAATTAAAACTGCATGATACTGGAACAAAAACAGATACACAGACCAACAAAACAGAATAGAATGTCCAGAAATAAAGCTACACATATATGGACAAGTAGTTTTTGACAAAGGAGCAATATACATACATTGGAACAAGGACAGACTATTCAATAAAAGATGCTGGGAAAACTGGATCACTGCATGCAAAAAAATGAATCTAGACTACTCCCTCACAATGTACACAAAAACAACTCAAAATGGATAAAAGACTTGGATTAAGACCCGAAACCATAAAATATATGAAGAAAAACATGAGTAAAACATTTTAAGACTAGTATCTCAGAAACCTCATTCAGTATACATCTCTATGTAATTTCTCATGTTCTATCAGTCACATTGTTACTATTGCATCCCACAGCTTTTGAGTTCAAACTCTTAGCTGAACTCTAAATGTAGCACCTTAATAAATACTAGTTCTCTTAAAGCTCTGTAAGCATAGGCATGAAAACCTGTTCTGTTTTTGTTGTTGTGTTTTGTTGCTTTGCGGTACTCCCATTGGCTGTTAATTGGACATGTCTTTTGTTTATTATAATATCAATTTCTTCCCCTCTAGTTTTGTCCAAAGCTGTTGCCCTCTGATCCTAGGCTTTGTCATCTATAAATTTGGGTTACAAAATGTCCTCAGTTTTTGCATAAAATTGATGAGTAATGAATTTGATTCTTTATATGATCTTTGAAACCATTTGACATATAAAGTCTCAATTTTCACATTCATATGGTAGAAACACAGTTTGTTTTCATACATATTAAATCATAACTTGTTTTCATACTTAATATATATATATTTAATATGCAAAAAATTACTATAGTCTATGACATCAAATTGAATATTGTTAGATATTTTCCTGCCATGTGTACAGTATAGAGGCGTTTCCAATCCATGGTGGTCATTTTCTCTCTCTTCTTAAAGATTACTCTGGGAAAATAACTTGAAAACTAATGTAAGTGATACATTTGAAGCCTTTCTGAATAGTTGTGTGAGTTGGGTCCTGAGGGGAAACATTTGAATAAGGGTGATGGGTTAAATAAAAATAAACTCTCTACTTGGACTCTAACAAGAGTTGTGGTTTTGTTCAGTGGGGCTGCTAGTCAGTTTGCTCTTTTATATTTCTTCTGTCCTTCCCATTTCTTAGATAATGGAGTAAATATTTCTTTATCAAATAAACAAGTATTAATTTATTTCTTTTGGGCATTTATTAATATTTGTATATTTCCCAGTTGGTATTACAAGATCTAAAACCAAAACAAAACAAAAAAATGACTTCACTAACCATAGCTGATAAAGAGGGAAATATAAAAGACCCCTTAACTTAATATGACCAAAGTTTTATTGAAGTAATGTGTTAATGCAAGTTAGTGAACAATGTGAACAATGTAGTCTCCAGGTGTTAGGTTAACGAAAAGCAACTCTGTCTTCTGTAAAAAATACAGCCAATTAATTCTGATTTGGAAGTTTTTTCTCAATGGTTGTTTGTGTCTGTGTGCTAAGAAAGAGATACTAATAGAAGTAGGAAATTCTTCAGTGAAATGTTGCCTAAAATAACACTTTGCACATAAAGTACAGGCTTATAACACTAACATTTATTTTAATAATAACTGGGTAAACATGCTGAGGACGCTAGTCTGCTTTTTCCTATCATGTGTTCATATTAAATACAGAGATAGAGTCATGATAGGCCAACTACAATGTGGACTATTCATATTAATAGAAGATAATCCAGTCACTTTAAGCCATCAGTTTCTTATTAACATCACCATTGAAAGGTTTTCCCACTTTCTATCTGAAAATTGCATTTTTTGTTTTAACAAATTGATCTTCAATGTATCTCTTTGGAAAACAGAGTCAATACTATCTAGCTCTTGATTTGTTGAGAAGACTAAATGTAAGTACACAAATTGGTTGTCACAAAATATTCACAATTTGAGCTTATGATGCTCTTTTTTTCTTATAGTGTAGATAGACCTATAGTTGACAATCAGTTATTGTATTGAGCAAACAGGTTACTTGACCATCCATCACACAGGGAAATTAAAAAAAAAAATTAGAATGTGGTTCCAATCTGAACAACACTGCATTTGAAACCATTTCTATAAATATATTCTACTTTGGCTTCTTTTCAGAAGAAAATTCTTTGTGTGTGCAAACTGGAGAAAAGACAGATCAAAATAACATTTCCTTATTCAGATATCAGAATCCCAATACCAAATGTTCATTTATTATCATTTATATTTAAAGGAAAAAATATCAGAAAAGTATACTTTCTTTTCTGAGAACATAATGTGTACCATATAATTTTTTTGTTAATACACAAAATACATTGGTTGTGGTATTGAGAAAGCAAATGTACTAAAGAACTTTAGAAAAGAGATATTTTCAAACCATTTCACAACGAAAAGGAGCAGAAGATATCAAACTTAGTCAGATATGTTCACAAATATATTTCACATTCCCAGAAAACCACTTTTAATACTAGAACTGGCTACATTATTTGCAGTGACCAGTATATAATGAAAATGTGGGAACTGAATCTTATTCAAAAACAGAAAACATTTTCCTCTAGTCAGGGTTTCCTGAACCTGTGATGGTGCTCTGTTTCATACCCAGGAATGGAGTATCTCAGCCAAAAGATAGTCCTGGGACATGAACAGACCTCTGAAGTCCCACCCTTTCCAGGTCCAAGCAGCTGACAGATCTCTCATGTAAACTCAGAGCAAATAATAAAGCCAGGCATATCCCTTCTCACATACTACTGCCGTAACCATGTTGAACGGGTCACCCTATATGGTTTCAACTTCTGCCATTGGAGACACATGATTGGGTCAGGGATGGGTTAAAGGATGAACTAGTTGGACTACTGAAGTCAAGGAAGATTGCTTCCTTGTCCAAGGCTCAGATTATCTGGGCACATATACCTAACCTTGACTCTGTTTATAGTGTGCAGGACCTTACCAGCATACAGGGCAACCGTGGGATCTTGGAGGAATGAAAAAGGAGTTAGATTGATAAGATTTTGGATACCAGGTGATAGACACAATGAAGAAGTCACCACAGGGAGGTGCAAGTTAGGGATACTGCCTGAATTTAGACCTTTGAGTCCTGTATCTAATTCCCTGAGGCTCACCTCACTAGAATTCATTGCCAAAACATACACTCAAAGATAGCTTTTTAAGAATTTCAAGACAACGGCTGTAGAAAACTAACTTCTGAATACCATTCCCTAAGTAACTACTGTGGTAGTTACTAGTGGTACCCACACTTGAGGCTAATACAAGGCAGTAAACTGCACAGGCGAATATGAAAATAGATACTGTACCTTGTTAAAATTGAGGTTTGTTCCCCAAAATGAGTCGCCATCAGAAAACTGTGAAACAAGAATGGAGTGAGACAGAGCTCATCAACAAGTCTGATTTCAAAGTTGCAACCTTAAACATTCTTCCCCAGGAGAACTCTAAATCCTGGTCTACTGAGGGAAGGAGTGTGACCGAGGCAGCTCCCAAGTAAGTGCTGGTTCAGTGACTACTATTTACTGATCTTACCATAACTAGATTTTGATCTTAATTTCTATCAGAAGTGAATGGGAGATGTACAAGTCAATGCCCTATAAGTGTCAAGAATGGCTCTTCTTTAAAATTTTATTTATTTTTATTTTTTAAATCGCAATCTTGGTAAATGATGTTTGGGGTACTTTCCCCTTCCTCTTCCCTCTGTTGCCCTCTCCATTCACTCAAACCCCTCTCTTTGTTGTTTGCCAGTCTGTGTTAAGTTCATTAGTCTCTTTCTTTCCAGTGGCAGTGTCCTTTCATTGGATGTGGTACTGTGTTCTTGGAACCAGGTGAACCGTGCTGGTAGGTTTTCTGTGTTAACCTTGCGTTGGGCAACCAGTCTATGTTTATTTGGTCTCTCCATGTTTTTCATTTCTGTCTTTTTCAATTCTTTCTCTGATGTTGTGCTGCTTTATTTATGGTTCTAACATCAGTTCTAACATCACTCCCAACTAGTGTTGGTGAAGAAGTGTTTTTTGTGGATACAGGCATCTGAATGGCTGTTGTAGATCATCTCCTCTGCTTCAGAAGCTTTGGTGTGGGACCGATACCCCCAGTCTTTGGCCTTCCTCTCCTCTCCCGTGGGGTGGGGAGGGGTGCCATACTCTCTTAGAAGGCATCTCTGAAATGAGGTCTTGGCTCTTCAGACTTGGTAAGCACATAAGTATGCATCATGTTTCCATAGTTGTTTCTCCATTCTCACATACACTGGTTCTCTTGATATTACATCTGCTGTGTCTAGCTAAGGCTTGTGACTTGGATTTTTACCTGGTCCCTCACCTATTCTATTATGGGGTTTGTATTATGAATTTTCTTCCTCATCCTGAAGGTTAGCTGGAGTGAAGGTTAGCTGGAGCTGAGAGTGGAATGGAATGGTCATTCTTCCCCATCTCCCCCATGCGTGCCGGTATTATCTCCCTGTGTGGAGGTGTGGCCCAGATGGCCATGCATGTGCTGTCCCAACCACCCTTGGGGTAGGATCTTGGCTGAACCATGCCTTGGCTGATCTGAACTTCAGATGGCTGCCCCATGCAACCATCAGCTGGTAGATGGGGCTAAAACCACACCTGGACCCCCCCTCCCAGGTTCTCCAGTGTAGGGGTCTACCGGGAGTGTATTGCTGCCTTTGCACCTTGCTGGCAAAGGCGCTCCAATGGCCCAGATCCCTGGGCTGGTGGGTGGGGAGAATGGCATTTATCACCCACACCAAGGTCCTATTCTATTTTTGTGACTCTGACCATGAGTAAGTGGTGTATCTCTTAATTTCAGTTTCTTCATTTGTAAGATGTGAACAATACTATTCATGAAGAATTCTTGGGAACCCAGAAGAACTGAAATCTATGAAAATATAAGTTCAGAAAACTTTATTGTTAGTAGTTTTTTTTTTTTTATTTTTATTTTTTACTGCCTTCTTTCACCCTGTGTTATAATTTAGTTGTTTAGGACATCATTTATAGGCTCATTTATTTAACTACAGATCATTCTAGGTAGCTGATAAATTAAAGGTTTAAGAGAACATTTATTAACATGCTTTATTAAGTCAGTGATGGCTTTTCAAGATGAAAAATAAAACTCAGCACATGAGAAGTGTCCCTTTATCTAAACTTGAGAAATGACCCTCCATTATATATATGTGTGTATATATATATATACACACATATATATATATTTAATTTCCTTTCTCTGTGTACTTGAAGCCAATGTATACAGGTGTTTATTGGTTGCTCAGGGCCAAAGTCTCCAGGGAGATAATTTGGTTGGCATCCATTGTGTAAAATGATCATCAAAAGTGTAGGGTGATGGAAAAGTACTAAGAATGAGTAATCTATTTGTCTTACCTTTGATTTTAACAAATTACTGCATACAATAAAACATCACTGATTTGCCTTGGAATAGCAAATATGAGCTTGAGGGAGGGTCTTGTTATTAGTTGTAAGTACAATGAAATTACTCCTTTGACTTTCAAAACAGAGGCAGTTAGAGCAAAATAATACATATACCAGTGAAATGACTCTGGAGCCTAACATGTAGCATGGAAGTACAATTATATCATGAGTGTCTCTTACCCACTAGATTCTGTGCATGAAATTTATTTTTTAGGAGAAAATCAATATAAACAAACAACCAGACAGCTTCAAGATGTGAAAATTCACCAATATGAATTGAATGTTTATATCCTCTCAAAATTAATATGTCAAAACCCTAATTCCCACAATGAGAGTATTTGGAGGCAGGGCCTTGAGACATTTAGATGAGGCAATGATATTGAGACCTGTGAAGGTATTAGTGTCCTTTAAAGGGAAAAAAATAGGCTAGCTCATTTTCTTTCTCTCTGCCCTATAAGCAAATATGAAAAGATGACATCTATGAGCTAGAAAGTTAGTACTCACCATGAACCATACCTATCAGCACCCAGGTCTTAAATTTCCCAGTTTTCAGAAGTGTGAAAGTAAATGTATGTTGCTTAAGTCACTTGGCCTATGACATTTTATGGCAGCTTGAACAAAGACAATTTCATAAATTTTTTTAGAATGAGTTTTGAACTATGAGCTGATGTGTTCTGATAAATTCTAATCTTATAATCATTCTGTACTCAAGGATAGTTTCTATATTTTGATGATTATTTGTTGCTGGTTATGTAATCTGTCTTCTTTATTAAACATAAAAGAAATGTACTGACTCTAAAGCTTATCTATCTTAAAAACCTATGTAAGACACCATATACTGAGCATATGAATTATTCTTACAAAATTAGTCAATTTGTATTATTCTAGTACCTGGCCCCTATATTAGCATGGTACTTGAGAACTGACCCATAATTTTTAAAACATGGACTAAAACAAAGACACTGCATGCTATTAATTTACAAAGGTGATTTTGTGATTTAAACTTCATTGAAATTGTTCAAATTTCATATTTTATTGTTTATATTTTTGTTATATTTTTTAGCAGTTTGATACAAGGGATATTTGACACATGTAACTATAGAATGAAGATTTCAGAAGCATGTGAAAGCAAGAACAATGAATAACTAGCACATTGGAGATATAATATACATAGATATACACATATATGTATATAGGAAAAGCAAAAACAATGAATAACTAGCACACTGGAGATATATAAATATAGATATGCACATATATGCACACATGTATATGTTTATACTTGTGCATGTTTTATATATGTGTACATATATGTATAGGTTTATAGGCATGTATATACAGGTATATATATGTTTTTCCCCAAAATTCAAGGTTGGTTTAGTTAAGAGAATCTCTTTTATATCCAAATAGATATTTAGTCATTGACTGTTGTTTGTTTGTGTCTATCTGGGTTCTGTAATTTGATAGTAGGAAGATTTGACAAATATGTTCTTCAGATAAATAACTCTAATCAAAGAGTTTACTATTTTTAAGTGGTATTGAGTATATGTTAGTAAGAAATAAAATTTGTGAATTTAGTTTTAATACCAATTGATCTTTAATCCCCATACAACATGATGCAGCTGTGTATTTAACTAATTTAGAAACTATACCAAATTAGAAAAACTTATCTGGGTTCCCCTTAAACAGCATGAGTGAACATCAGACTCATCATGTTGGTAAGAACAGAGAATTGTGTCATTCTGATACAAGAAAATAAAGACAGAATGGTTTAATGGAGATAAAATATATCATATAGCATGTGCTATTGAAAAAATCAAAAGAATATTATGTGACTTTTAAATACATTGGAATCCATTATATTGGATTTAAAACAATATGTCAAATGGAATTGCAGGATCCTAGATGTTGAATGAGATTAGGCAATGATCTAGTACAACAATTTGCACATGCTTCCTTGAGGATGTTGGTTTATTTATCCTGAGTGGACACAGTATTTCCTGTTGACAGCATAAAACATCAACATTAGGAAAGGTTACTAGAAAGATTTTTGTTGCAGGGTTGTATCACATATCTTTAAGACCTAAGGGGAGTCATTTTTAATGTTATTTTCAAATTTTATCATGAAGTGAATAATGACAGTACACAATAAACAGTAAAATATTTATATTCAATTTTGTAATATACAATCCTCAGTGTAAAAAAGAAATAAATACTGCAATTATAAAAAGGGGATTGGATTTAAATTAAAATGACATCTGAAAAAGCAGGAAATAAAACCTGTGATTCCATGGTAATAAATTATATGATCATGTCAAAATTGCTCTCCAATGTGTTTGATCATAGCTACTATCACTAGATCAGATATTTCGTCTCTGCTCCTATTTGATCAGAAAATTCTTTTTATTAATTTTAAAGTCTTTCAACTGCTATGTATCTGTATAAACATATACAGATATAGAATATATATCAACTAGTTCATATACATATATATGCATTTCATATATATTCACACAGAGAGGAGTCTGTCAGAAATTCACAAATTTCCAAGTTTAAAATATACTCTATTAAATCATTAATATCTGTGTACTTGTTTCATTGTGAGATTCCAGAATCTTCAAATATGTTTATCAATGAAAGAATTTTCTACAGAAATATAAAAGTTACAATATGGAATGATAGAATTAAAGTAACCCAAATTTCATTTCTATTCTTGTTTATAATCACTGCTGTCATTTATTTTTTTTGAGTTGATTAATATAGATATATGATGAGTGTTGGACAGTAATGATATTTACTATCTTTTTTAATTTTCAATTCATACTATATCCATAATAATATTAAACCTTAACACCTGGCAGCAATACTGTTAAAACAGAAGAAATGAGGTAAAATTTTTTCTTAACTAATAGACCTCAAATATATTTTAAAACATGATTGATGTTAACATATACAAATGTCACTTGATGATGGTATTTTTTTTTTGCTCATTAAATGGGAAATTTGAATTTTAAAGCACAAAATATATGCATTTATAAAAACGCATTCATGCATAAAATAAAGGCAACCAATAATAAAGAACAGAGAAAAAGATTCATCTATAGTCTTCCATTTTCCCTTTTCTAGAGAAAACTGTTAGCATTTTCATGTTAGAAAAGCTTTCTGAAAGATGTTAAGTTCAAAGACTCAAAGCTTTTACTCAGGGTTATTCTTTAGAAAGGAGTATGTCTCTTGTTCATAGACACATCTGAAATTCAGAGTGTCATGTTGATTCCACAGAATGTAAGAAATTGTCAATGTAATGGAGTGAAATTTGCCAACCACACAATATGGGGAATAAAGACTTTTGCATCCCCTTCAAATCCTGTTTAAAACTCTCATCATGAGACACCACAGGAAGTAGAAAGCTTTCCAGAAAAAGGGAGAAAGCAGCAGAAGAAAATTTCAGGGACCCAGACTGTTACCTGTGACATTATCCATGGCTTTAGACCATGGTTAAGGTGGAAAAACTTACCTTGACACAGTAATATTGTGATAAGAAAACGAAGGTTCAGAAAAGGACTCCCCTTGACCTTGCAAAATTAAACCATAGCAGCTAGAAAACCTAATGATCTGGTTTTATTGTTTCTGTTAAAAGAATTGATAAATGAGAGAAAAAACGTGTTAGAGTTGATCTATGGACGGCAGATTGTGCATCACAAAGAAAGGACTGAGTTCTTAGTATACACTTCAGTTTTGATTGTGGAAGAGAGCAGAGAGGAGACTTGTGCCGTGAATGAAGTGTGAATAGTGATTTCATATCCAAATATGGAATATAGAATGGTGGTAAAACTAAGTCTTGTTAAATTTATTATAAATATTTTACTAAAGTATAGCATTTTTGTGTGACAATGTCTAAATAAAGTCATGTTTCCATCTCAGAGACTATTTTAGAATTTTCCCATTTATCATTTTAAGTAGTATGCCTTAATGACTAGGTCCATTATAAGTGAATATTGACAATTTATATTCTCAGGGTATACAGTCTTAATGGTAATTGTAGATTGTTTATTATTCAACACTAAATATAAATATTCAACAGTTCTTGTTTTGTGAAATTCCTCTGAATAGACAACTATCAGAATGCTATATTATGTGTCTCTGTCCCTCAAATGTTTCCTTCTCCACCCTCCCACATCTTCAAGTGAAAATGGGAAACATAAATTCACAGGAAAATAGCGCCAGGGAATACAGTGATGTAAAGTATATATATATATATATACTTTACATATATATATATTTACATATATAATATATATATATATATATTCCTTTAAGAATGCAAATCTTATTTTAGGATTTTCATTCTTTTAAATTCAGTTCTTAGTCATTACCTTTTTAAAAATGCATATAATTGAAATAATTTTTAAATAAATGTACTGCATCAGCTTTTCAACATGTAATAGATTTTGCAATTGTCTTTAAATATTTCTTTTTTGTGTGGTTTTATTCATATATGTGTATATATATTGATTTTATTTATATGTATATAAAATATATAATATATAAATTTTTATATTTTCATAGAAAATCACATTAAATTTAAATTTAAAAGAAATTAAAAAAATAAATCTTAAAATAAGACTTGCATTCTTAATGAAATCTTCTGATTTCATTAAGAAATCTTCATGTGTGGGTAGATAAGTGTGAATGAAATGTAAAATGGGGGTACAGAAACATGAATTCATTTAGGTCAAAAACTGACTTCCTAGAAATAAATGACATTGATTAGAAAGTGTCACAGAACTAGTAATAAGTATACGTAAAGTCGACACTATTTAGAAGATATTATATAGGTGTGTATATGTATAAAAATAATGTAAGGATTAGCAGAATGGACTATTATTCCAGTTTGTATATATTTTTTTACTAAAAGATTCATACTGCCTTTCAACAATCTTAGTTCTCACAAATTTGTGAAGTTTTATTTTTAGCACTTGAGATTGATGAAATCACTTCAGAATTTAATTACACCTAATATACCAGACCTCCAATTAATTTTAAAGTCAGCAGTTTACAAATGTAGTTTTCATCCTCATAATTACTTCAAATTTGTATCCAATAATATTAATGATCTCACCTGTTCAGTTCAATCCTAAAGACTTGTTCTAAAATAGAAAATGTTTTCTAAACTAGTTCAATATTTGTCATTGGTACTATTGACTTTACAAGCCGTTCATTTGTCCAAACTACAAAATCAGATATTACATTGACTCATTGCAGAACTCAAAACATTGATTGTTGATTTTTCTTGTAATAAAATATCAAAATTTATAGTAAGACTAAAAGACATTACATTTTTGGCAATCAGTGTAATTCACAGCTAGTTTTGAATTTTGAAACATGTAACTAATTATTTCCATTAGTTTTGTCATTCAATAATTTTTATAAAGCTGCCTCTATGTATTTTTATAGTTTCCAAAGTCAATTTTGATTTCTTATATTTAACTGTACTGTATATATTATTTTTGTAATGTTTGTATCTTTTTTTGATTTCTTAAGTATTCGTTATTTTTCACTTCTCTTTCTATTTTTATTTGTTAAGACTCACTAGTCAAAATTGTTCCAATTGTCTTCAGTATCGTTTTATTCATTCCTACTCTGAAATTGTATTATTTTTATTTCTTATTCTTTTTATGACTCCCCTTTTCTGCTTAGGTGATTTGTAAACACAACGTACTTTCTCTAGCTTAGTTTTTACATAAATTCAAATCATTTTTTTTATGTTTACAGGTGTCCTCAAATATTTCTATGTAATAATTTAAATCTTATTCAGATTTAAGCTTTTCAGAATTTTCTTTATGATTTCTTTTAACCAGTGGATTTCTTAAATTTTCTCTTTTAATTCTTTTCTGGCAGTATTGTTGTACCAGTTAAATTTGGATTACCAGGTACATGTTTTCCTTTTTGATCTGTCTTGTTTCTTTATACCCAGTGTTACCACTGTTGGCACTTCATGTACTTCTACTTTTTACTTCACAAAATACCAGGATTATTCCTCATGCTCATTGTTCAAACCTTGTTCAACTATAACATTAGATAAGGAATTCCATCTCTTGTTGGTGATGTAACACTAATCATGACTATACATTTCTGTAATTATCCATTTTCACCCCAACTTCAATCTCCTGGAGTAATATGACTGTGTGGTTTCTTTTGACATTAAAAATGTTTTCTGGAAAAAAAAAAGTTTTCTGGCACATATGCAAGAACAAACATCACACACATTTAAATTTTTATATTATTAATTGCTAAGGTTTTACTTTTTTTTACATTTTTGCTTCAGATGTAAACATTTGTTACAATTTGTGTTAAATTTCATTAACTAAGAAAAATATCTGGCAATAGTTAGTTCACAGAGAATACTATTTTACTATCCAAATATATCTAAGTGTTATTGAGTTCAAACAATAGGTGATGCTCTCTGGAGTTATCCATCTCTGAATCAAAATAATAAAAAATATTAAGTAGTTATTTTGCTACTGTTTTACCTTTCACTAAAGAACTTTTTGTTTTTTTAATTTACTTGTCTTGTTTCAACCTAGTGCAAGATACATTTGTAAGATCACAGTAATTATTTGTAGTTTGACAACCTTGTTCACATTTATTCTGCTGTAAGGTAGTGTTATCATTGTCACTAATTACACAGATAATAAAACTGGGGTTCATAAGATTCTGAGACATACCGACAACATGCGGCTATAACATATATTTCATTATCTCTTGAATAGGTATGAGGAATGTCTTGCAAGAACATTGCCAATGTAGAAATATAATGAACTTCAAGTTTGACTTACTTTTGAAAAAATGAGTATATAAGAAGTAACAATGATATTAATAAGTATCTATGGTGGATTTGTATTGAGTTCCCAACATTCTTTTCTCTTGGAACATTATCCCATCAACCTTGACAGCAGGAATTGGTGGGTGATTATTAGGTTCAGAGTAACTAATTTGAGCTTAAATTCTTGACCCATAGTGCTTATTGTAATTGCAACGTGTAATCTAACTCATCTAATCAGCTCTCTTCTATGTTGATCAGCCCATATTTCCCTGGAAATACAAAACAAAAGTCTGTTGGGAGATTGGGACTGTTAAGAATGGTATGAAGAAAATATAATAAAATTCTGTGTGTAAATAGCCAAGCAGAAGCACAAAGAGAAGAGAAACCCAAGTCTTATTATTTCATTTGAACCACTGGATCCAAAAACTAATTTGATTCTTTAGACTTCCAAGTCATATATATCATGTTTGGTTTATTTTAAGACTGTTTGAGTTTCTGTGCCTTTAAAGTAAATGAATTCTGCTTGAGATATAGTTAATATTGTTGAGTAATCACCGTATTCTGATCTATGGTGTATATATCATGCATATTAATTTATTCTTAACAAAAATTCCACGATTTTGACATTGCCTTGAATTTATGAATTGAGAAAATTTCTGTGAAAAATGCAAAATTCACCCTAGTTTGTATAACAAAAATCATAGAAGCCAGTATTTTGAAATCTTTTTTATCTAACTTGGAAATCTGTTTTCATGAAAATATCTTGCAATGCAAATTGACTTCATACACTAACTTTCACATGTCAGTAATATATCTATTTCTTTTTAACATGTCAGGCAATTAAATGAGAGTCATACTGACCCCTTGAAAATCAGATACTTGATATTTAAATGCTCTCAATCATTTGTGTTTACCTGAAATTTGTTAACAGAATGGTATATAAAATGCAATGGTAGTTTTTTTTTAATCAAATGTAGTATAATTTATTATTGGCAAAGATTAATTATGTCAGTAACAGTATTTTATATGGTAGTATTATTGAACAATAAGGGGACACTCTTTTTGGGTCTCATGATTCAGGAATTAAATTGGCTTCATGAGTAAATATTTGTGTTTTTTCCAAATTCTGTATGTAATAGGACTTAATTTTACTTCAATTATGAATGATTTTTTTGAGTTGAAAATAAGATAAAAAAACCTGTTAGTGTATAAGATCCACAGAGCAATTTTTATTTCATCTGATCTGTAGCTTTATAAGTATAATTTTATTAATGTTAAACTTTTAATACATTACCTGCCAATTAAATAGTTCCTTGGTGACTGATCATGTGGTATTCATGAGGTAAGAAAGGAAATCACAATGAAAAATTATACTATTTTAGCTCACTAAAATATCCATAACTTAAATACAAGTTTATGCATTGGATGTCATTGACATAGCCTTAGTATAACTATATCCATCTTTCTTTAGTAGTAATGTTATCTTAGAGGAAACAATTTTTAAGCTGTTTTTAGTCTGGGAAAAATGGAATGAAATTTCAGACTTTTTCTGAGACTCTTTAAAGGTCACTGCAATAGCAAACAGTGAACACCTAGGTATTGTGCACAAAATTGACCTTTAGAAAAACAGACTATATGGCCAATTAAATTGCTGCTGGATGCCAACTATACTTGCATAAGGTGACATCAATTGAATTTGTGTAACTTCAAAAAAAGGACTGCAGTTTTCCCTCGAGTTGATTACAATGGTATTACTATGGCATATTTTAAGAGATTAGTTTGTCTTCATAAGTGACTGCATATTTCTAATGTCTAGAATGTTCGATTTATTTACAAAGTCTTTAGTGTCCGTTCAAATTCCTTACCTTTACTAGATATCATTTTATTAAGAGTAAATAAGAAGACCTCAGACATAAATTCTTTGTTTCTTCCAATTTCTTAATATTATCGCAAGCAGTAACATACCTGAGGGAAATATTTTGATACTTGTTGAGGTGATACAGCAAGCTATGTAATTGGCAGCAGTTCATTTTCACAAGATGAAATTGAGGGTTACCTTAATGGGAAGAGAATTGTATAGGTCCAGTTTTCCCCTCCCCATCATTTTAAGTTGCAATGTTTGCTAAATAGGCAGTCATGGTCAATATTTTATTTAACATATCTGTTAATAAAAAATGTTGAATGCCATATTCTAAAAATAATATTTAATAGCAAATATTTGTTAAATTGAATTGATTAAAGTATTTCTTAACCAAAATTTTGATCTAATAAAGAATCTTTTAAGACTCCTACCTTTTTCTGAAAAATAACATTTCATGGAACATTTGGAAAATGATTTTAGAAAGAATGCAGACTCCATATGAGTTCATATATGCAATTTATTTTACAGGATTAATAAAAGCTTCTAAAAGCTCAGAGAGCTAGTAATCTACCCAAAGGTTACAAAAACACTAATCCAAAAAGACACCCATACCTGGATGTTTATTGCAGCACTATTTAACAATAGCCAGGATATTCAAGCAACCCAGATGCCCTAAAAGAGATGAATGGTACAAAAAGCTGTGGTATATGTACATGATGGAATATTATCCATCAACCAAAAAAAAAAAAAAAAAAAGACAATCATGTCACTCGCAGCAACATGGATGGAGTTTGAATCATGCTAGCAGAAATAAGTCATAAAGAAAAAGAAATACTAGATGGTCTCAGTTATATGGGGGATAAAGGGAAAACAGACACAAAAATTTAAAACTAACTCTCAGAGTGGTGAAGAGGGGGAAAGCAGGAGTGGGTGAGAAGGTGGTGGGAGAATCCTGAGGTAGAAAACAATGCAAAATAAAACAAATAAAATAGACTAAAAACTCAAAGAAGGTCAATAAATTCTCATATCTGCTACCAAACATTTTGAATTTCTAATTCTATGGTGTAAAGAAATATAATAAACGCTTTTGCAAATTCTTAAATAAATTGGACTGCTAAAAAGAAATAATTTTTATTTCCTATTTCGTGTCTCTAATTAAAATGTCTTTTGTTGTCTTTGGCTGTAAATTTTGGCGAGTGGACACTTTATTATTCAAATCTTGTACTGCATCAACTGTTTATAATATCATGTTCCCTTTTTGTTGCTATTTGGAAAAAGGCAAAATAACAGAAAATGATATAATTCAAGGTCATTATATGACATTATTTGCTTTAATAATGCTTCATATCTGATTTTTTTAGCAGTTATTCATTAATAGTGGACTCATAACCTAAATGTAAAATAGGAATTTTGAGTTTTATGTCAGTGTAATTTCAATTTTATCAATTGTAGCACTCTGGTGGGGAACACTGATAATGGGGAGACTAGCATGTGTATGGTTAGGGAATCTGTAGGTAATCTGTGTACCTACTTCTTAAATTTGCTGTGAGATTAAAACTACCTTTGAGCAATAAAGCTTATAAAAAATAAAAGCAAACATAAGGGAATCTGAAAATCATTCCTTAGAGGGAAAACAGGAAAGATTTTGGAAAGAAACAGCATCGGAATCCAATGCAAAGGTACCTAAGGTGCTATTCAAGGAAATATAGATTTTTTCAAGATAAAGTGAAATCAATTTTAATTGCTTTGGAGTTACATGCTCAAAATTCTATTTATAAAATGGTTGCTATAGGCTTAAACAGGACTCCAGCATTTATATTTTAACTAACACTGGGAAAAAAGCTAACAATACTTTCATCAGGTACTGAAAAAAAAGCTCAGAAAAAAAGCTCAGAAAATTTAACTTAACCTTCACAAAAACATTTTTTTTATGATTATCACAGATAGGGAAGCTGAGAAGATGAGGCAACGATTAGAAGTGACAGTCAAAATCTGTAGTCAGATTATACGTAGGGCACAGCCGACATTCTTACTGAGAACACCCCCATCCTTTCTCAGTCAGAGCTTAACACTAGAAGCACTTCAGTTTCAAAGACTTTTACTAAAACCCTCAAGTTATTCATTTCCGAGTATCTCTAGTGTCTTTGAGAAATGAAATGAGAAATCCCAGGATTTTAGATGTTCATTTCACTGTACCTATCTTTATATAAGATATAATGGACATGAAAGCTTGCTTTAAAAGGTGAAGCAGTTCCTGAGGGCTAAGGATCTAGAACTGGGCAAGGATCAGAAGTGGGGAGGTGGATTCTGGACTCTGACACCTACATCACAACCTGTTCTCTAACCCACACTTAAATGCTTTATTTGCAAGTGCCTTTCCTTAATTTTTGCTTCAACTATTTTCTTTGTCATAAATGGGGATCTTTTTATTGTCCTGTCACATTAATTTCCCTACATTTCT
Organism: Uropsilus gracilis; assembly: GCA_004024945.1. Taxonomy (NCBI): domain Eukaryota; kingdom Metazoa; phylum Chordata; class Mammalia; order Eulipotyphla; family Talpidae; genus Uropsilus; species Uropsilus gracilis. Next base: position 150,928 of record PVHY01001123.1, on the reverse strand, counting down.
CTTCCAGTACTTCACCACATTCATTCATTCATGCATTCATTCATTCATTCATTCATTCATCATTCATTCATTCATTATCTGGAGGGAAAAGCAGTGAGACACACACTCAAGGATTTGATTTAAAATTGTCACAGAAAGAAATCAAGTATATCCCACAAACTTATTTTGATAAAATGTTTTCATAGTCCCCATTATCCAAAAGCCTAGAGAGAACAAAACTTCCTTCCTGAGACACATATAGTATGAATACAAAGTCTCCTCAGAGGCAGCAGGCTCAGCTCTCTTTTACAGAGAGAAAGTGGCATTTCCAATGACCTTTACTCTGGTAATTAAAGTTATCTTTATCCTTCAGCCCTCCACAGGAACTTTTGAGTCTACTTTTTTGGTACCTTTGTCTGGAGCCTTTGTCTCTCTTTCTCTGCCCAGGAGTAGCTGGCAGGACAGTGTTCTCTTCTTGGACTTCTTGTTCCTGCTGCTTGTAAGCCAGAAGCATCTCTTGCCACACTACCTGATGAATGATAGCTGCCTGCTATGCCCTTTCATTACTTTTCCATTTATTTCTCATCATGTCAGTTCTCTTCATAGCCTTGGGGCACTGGTTACTGAACATTCTCTAATGCTCTCAAGTATCAGATTTTTTGGACATATTTTAAATCTTAATTATCCATAGTCTCTCTAATGTGTATATGAATCTATGCTTGCCACTTCATATTATTTATTTTTAATCAGGCCCTGGATTTATATATTTTCTTGTAGTATTTACATTTTGGATAAAGTAGAATATGAGACAGTCCGAGATTTAAAATCTGATGCCAATCTTTTCATGGATTAGAATCATAGTTCTAGGACTCATTACCTTTATGACTTGGAGGATGTTTACAATTTTGAACCTGTTTTTCACACCTGTTAGGTGATGATAATAATAACAATCTCCCAGAGTGGCTGTTCGATTTAAATGAGATAAGGTATGTAAAAGTCTGCGAATGAATGTAACAACTCTTTTCCAGTTATATGAGCTGAAGATTTTCACATCATTTGTCAGTTATAAATCAAATTTACCCTTTGCATTTGAAAAACTAAGGATTCATATTCTTATTGTAAAAAGGTGAAATCATCTCAGAAAGTAAAGCAACTTGTTTGTAATGTCCTAACCAGCGTTACTGATGGTGTGAGCAACCGAGAACAAAAAATTCATTTTTTTAATTGACAGATTGATGTTTCAGGCATTTGATGCTTTCTTTTTATAGACTGACTTTAGCTGTCAACTGTCTTTGGTCTCTTTCAGTCTCCAGAACCTGTTCTAGAACTTATTAATATCCATGCATACTGGTTATCAGTACATGTATATTAAATAAATGTACTGAATGTATAAAGGAAGAAATGTTCCCTCTATGCTTAATAACACATTTCTAGGTATGTTTCAGATAATCATGGCAACAGTTCATCTCAATCTTATTAGTAAGAAAATTGTCTTCTCAACTTAAGCACAAGCTATGGCATATAAAAGATGAAAGATAAAAATAACAGGTATACTTAGCTTATTTTTTGCATGTCCTAAAAATGCTCTCAGAGATCTGGGGTTTTTCTGTTTTCTTGAACCTTCTTATGTACTTATTGCTTGAAATGAGTTACCTTACATTTTGAAGTCTGAAAATTTTAATTATTTCTGTTCTTTGTATGTAAATCATATTTTTATTTTCATACTCTATTTTTGCTTATTTTATGAAAATAATCATTTATTCAACAACAAGGTACTTAAGGAAAGATTCTGAGTTTAGCCATATTTGGATGCCAATGCTCAACTCAGGAACAGCAGGCATGCAATAATTTTACTCTCCCACTTATTTTAGTCATTTATTCAGTATCACTGCTGGATGTTATTTTGCATATTACATATGATATTTTTGCATCTATAATTTTAGGAGCAGTCATATTATGGACAGCATTTTATTTCCAATTGACAGAGAAGGTTACACATTTAGAACAATGTTTTGTTTGCCCAATTTTATATAGGTTGTTAAGACAGAGCTCTTGAAAATTGACTCTATTAACTATTTACTTTTATTCCAAATTAAACAGATCACATTTGAATATAACTCACTTTGCTTTGCACACTTAGCTGCTGACAATTGTTGCTGAGCATGATCTGTGTAGCATGTGTCTATCATGTTTGTGATTCCCATGATATATCTACAACGTAAGAGGAATTTGACAATACTACAATAGTAGATTTATACGATAGTGAGTTTTATAAATTCGTTCTTGGAACAAAAGCATCTTAACTTGCTACTTTTCTGATGAACAGTCATTTGCCAATTATCTTCAGCATGTAAACCTGGCTCACAGCCTTGATGGCAACTGTCCAAAGTCATTCCACAACTAACTCTGTGAAATCCAAGTTTTATGCTTTTAATTCCATGGAAAATGTATGTCATATGTTACAAAAACCTGCAGTACCCATGAAGATTCTCATAGTTTTCAAATATATGGAGTTTTATATATATATATATATAATATATATACATATATATATAATATGAGCTATATCATACATATGAAAACTGAGAATTTGCATGGGTACAGCTGGTTTATATAATAGAAAGAGGGAGAGAGAAAATCAGGGAAGTCTTGTAGTATAGGGAATTTTTCAAAATCTCAAATTTGAAACAGTCTGTTGAGTCTAAAAATAATCTTTGAACTGGTCATCTTGAGTCAGTATAGTTTTACAAGGTTCCAATCACATCCATTCATGCATACACACACACACACACACACACACACACACACACACACTTATCATCTATAATAGGATTAGCTATACCAGTTACTGCGAACTTGAGCAGTGTGGCTAAACCAATAAAGTGGAAGAAAGAAAAATTACATAATAGTGATGATGTGTGCTTTTGTATTATATTATGAAATGCATAAAAAGTGTTTGAATGGTACTAAAATATATTGTTTTGTTTTGAATTTGGGCTTTTTAAAAATCATTTATCTAAATTTATTCACTTATACAAAAAACTAAAAGTACACCAATTAGGTTGGTTTTGATGATTATATGCAATATATATGGATAGCTTAATGTATGTTGTAAAGTTGCTCAATAAATGTTTGTAAATGATAATTAATTTTACTATTATTTTTATTATTACTACTACATATTAGTTCTTAATATGTAGCCCTGTACTTAGGTAAAAGTTTTCATAATATATGATAACAACATACTTGTATGTACATATATGTACACAGTTAATAACTGTACAAAAATACTACCTCAATTTAAATTTTAATCAACAGTATTTAAAAATTTATCTTTTGTGACTTTACTAAGCAAGCTTTCTGTTTTTTTTGATTCACTTTTTTTTCAATAACACATCCCAACTGCATGTGTTGTTGCAAATATACATACATCAGTATTTTCTAATCTAAAGTGTATAAAAGTGAATTAAATATAGTTTTGGTCTGTTCTTGTTGAGCTCATGGAAAAGAATAAAAATAGCAGGATGACATTCACTTTAAAGTTTTACAATCATTAAAGTATAGAAATTTAAGACTAGTGTGAACATAGTATGTATGCAAAGAAGAATTTTAAATGAATGTCTTATTCTAGATCATATAAAACTCTCAGAAGAGTGCAGCTATGGTCTATTCATGAGAATAATAATGAAACTGAATTTTTTTTAGCCAATTAGCATGCAATTGCTTGCTCATTGGTTTAAGACATGAACATCTTGTTTTCTCTCTTGTACAGTGTATAGAATCTTATTTTAATTAATATGTTTCATGAGAATGAGTGTTTATCTGTATGAAAATCTTAAATCACCTCAATAAAATATCTAGATCTTGTTTGCATCATTTCCTTTGCCAATTACACTAAATGTCAATATGGATTAATAAATAATAACCTAGTGGCATATTCAACTTTGTATATGAATAACAATGGAAAATACTCACAGCTATTACTACTACACTTAATATAATTTCAATTCAACAATCACTGTATGCCCATTATTTTCAGATATTGAAATAAGTACAGAGAATGAAATGTGAATGAAGAGCTAAAGTGACCCTTAATAATCCTCAAACTAACTAATGTATGGAATTTATTCAATAGGGCATCAAGCCTACCCAGTTTAAATTTCCTGTTAAATGGAAAATTTTAATTTTATAAACAAAGCTCCATTCACTGTTATCTTATACAGGTATTTTTTAAGCATATTGATAACAAGTTATATTAAATCTACCTTAAAGAGTTGCTATGGTATTAGGAAATATTTACTTAGAAGCAAACAAAAAGCCAAATCCATTAATCATATTTTAAAGATACAAATAGTCAGAATGAAAGTTTCGGAAATGACTTTGAGGTTAGATTAATTCAGTATTCTGCTTCTATAAAAAATGATACCCATAAGGTTTATTTGTTTCTCCAATTTTACAGAAATTTTTAGTGGCAAAGCAGAAACCAGAGCCTAGACTTATCTTTAAGTTCATTGATCACCATGTTCTATATCTTTAAAATGTTATGAAAAAATACTACTTTTTAAAGATTCTGGAAAATCTTTGTGAAATACTGTTCAATTTTGAACTGAATCAGAAGGAACACCTTTCAAATACTCTATAGTTCAGACAAATTTAAGTTTTCAACATACTCATTAGATTGTACCAGTGAGTATTAGTATTATTTATTTTTCCTTCATATACTTTCTTCTGACAGTTTCCAAAAAATAAATCCCCAATATAGACAAAAGGAATTCTAATTTTTGTAAGTGGATATCACAAAGTCATTAGCTTTTTATCTGCCTTACCTTATTTTGACTTACTGATTAACACTGTCTCCTTTAAACCTTGGGGAATACAATGATGTTTGTGTGTGTGTAATCAATTAAAAAGAGGAAAAAAAATACTACTCACTCTAAACCTCAAGGACCATCTGCAGTTTCTTTCAAGACCTGCCATCCCTTAACCCAAACTCAAGACTGTTCATTGAACTATAATATCCTCTACATGTTCTGCTTCATAGTCCTTCAAACCTCAGCAGAATTGTTACCTATCTCAGAGAATTTTTTTCTGAATGTTCTCTCCTAAAAAAACAACTCCCCTTTTTAGATATTTCCCTAGACCCTCCATCATACATATCCATCATACTCATCTATACACTATTGCACTCATCTGCCTATTATCCTTTTGTTCAATGGTGCAATTCATGTGCCATATTTACTATCGAATATCTAATAGATATTTTGATAATGGGAACATAAATGAAGTTGTTTATTTGTATGTAACAATATATCCATGAAGTCATATCCATGGAGTTTTTTCCCTTCTTACACAAACACTAGCCATACTGTATAAAGACCCTACCTTAATGGTCTAATTTTTTTCAGAATAAAAATGTTTCTGTTGTTTAGGTCATCCAGTCCATGGTTTTTTTGCTATGGTATCCCTAGCAATTAAGATAATTACTATATAAGAAAATAATCTAAAAAATAAAAATATTCATTGGTTCCTAAAAAAAGAAAATTAAGATAATGTATTTGTTAAAAAAGCTATTTTATTGAGGGTTACTAGTATAGTGTCTTCCATGCAAAATATGATTCATTATAGTATATTTATTTTTAATGTAAAATTAATTAAGATAAATATATAATATTTTTGATTTGGTATCTAAAACATCAAGGCAGATGGCATCAAGGTTTTGTTTCATGGGAGACCTTTGTGAAACTTCCTTATCATCTGAAAAACTAAATTTGCAGTCTTGGTTAGAATACTCATTTTTATTTTGGATCCTGAATTTGTCTAACAGCATTTGAAAAAAAAATGGAAAATATGTCCAACTCACATATTTCCTGTTTTTATCATTAGATCATTTATACTATGGAATACTAAGAAGTGTTGGGTTGTAACCATCTTAAAAATACCCAAGTATAAACAGTGAACAGTAGGCTAAATTAGTCTCAAAAAATCAATAACTCTTTGTAAAAGAGCAAGGATGGAAACTGAATTTCCTCTCCAGTACATTATATGCAACACCACATAAAACAATAACAACAAGATTCTTTAGGTCTTATATCTTACAAATATGTTTATTCATGTATAAAGTTCTAAATTTTATATGTAGAGAAGGATATCACTATAGAAGTTTGAACTTATGGAGCGCTAAAAAAAAATCTTTGAAAAGTAAATATATTTCTTCTTTAGGAGTTAAGGTTAATAACAAAATATATTAGTAATATTGGAATTTCTTTTGGTTAGTATCAGGGTTGTATAAGTGGTCTTAATATCTATTTACTCATTAAATACTTTATTGAGAACTACAAAGCTGCTCTACATAGAGCGTATATTGGTGTATGGATAAAGAGCCCATAGCCCTGAGATGTTAGCAAACAGATGAGCCTTGTTTTTGCAACAGCATATTAGTTGTGTGGCATGGGCACTTAACAGTGTCAAAGAGGCTAGGAGTAGAACAGTTACAATTCAGCTTCTCTCTGTTAGAGTTTCTTTTGCTCTGAGATTCCCTATGTGTATGGTGTTTCCTATCTCAGAATAAAAACATGCTGGATAAAAAATACAAGCTCTTATGTTCTTCCTGTCCAAATCAACATGAACCTTCTTGGCCTGGCCTAGATGCATAACAGGTAGCAAAATATCCAACTGGATTCAATACAGATGCTTGTGGAGCCCTTTGAGAACTAGGAAGATAGTGATGTATGGACATCCATGAGCAGGTGGCCATGAGCGTTGTGGCCAGTGTTCTCTCTCTGTGGACATAACCCCATCAATGTCCAGATGTATATGGGTCCCAGTGGCAGTTGGAACACTCAACTGTGCAGAATGGAAACGACACTGTACAGCTCTAGTAACTGCAAGGTGACAGAGGCTGTGTGATGACTGTTCTTACAGTTCTACAATCTACAAGTTAAGATATGGGAGCTGAGACAATGTGTGGGGTTCCTAGAGAAAGAGACACAGACAGATGGACACACCACTCTAGGGAGGACTGATTTCTCCTCTAAAGAAGAAGAGGAAGCTCTCCCAGTAGTGGTAAAGTAAGTGAAACTCCACCAGCCTTTGGCTCAGGCTCAGGCTGTTGGGCCGCCTCACCCATACAACCAAATGGAACTGGTAAACTTCATGGGTAAACACCATAATGCTCACTAAGGCTGTGGAGACAATTGTTGGAGACCAGCTGTTCAATCCTGTGAGAGGATGGACTGATTTAAGGAGAAAAACTGCAGAATCTAGACCTGGGTATGTGCCCTGCCCTTGGAGGACCACTGGCTGCTGACTTTGGCCCAGGGGGAGACTCTATCTGCTTTTGAATAGGATGAGGGTTAAGAGACCTGTTTACAGGGGATGTAGCCACATGTGGAACATGCTATCCATAGGTACCCAACCAATATGCGCAAGGGGCTTTGGCTTTAATAGATACAGGGGCAGAGTGTACAGTCATATGGGAACCCATAGAAGTTTCAGGCCTGTACTTGTTACCCTGATGGCTATGAAGTCCAAAATGTCAAGGTGAAGGCAGTGAGGCTAACCCTGGGGACTGGGCAATTCTCCCACAAAGGAGTATATAAAGTGTGTCACCATTCCTGGAGTACATCTTGGGAGTGACTCTGCCATGTGAATATTGACTGCAAATTACAGCTGGAGTTTTGCCTTAGGGTATGCGTGGTGAAGGCACACACGTACCCAGGTACCCAGTTTTATGTGGACATGCTGAGTATCTGCCCATCCAACTACTGGTCTCTAGGCAAGTGACCAATACTAAATAGCATTGGTAGCCAGGAGGCCATGCAGAGATTATGGGCATAATAGGGGAAATGGAGAAAATAGGTATATAGGTATCCTACATCCAGCCTAGAGTTCCTGTAAGTTCCTATAAGTTCCCATAGTTTAAATACAAACAAAAGCTATTAAAAAGACACTATCTATTGTGAGAGATTAATGCTTCCCTATTGTTAACTATTGAATGAAAGTGAGTAGCTGACTGCATATAAGTTGAAAGTAAACAGAGCATTAAGTATCTTAGTTCAGAAAAAAACATTTTTCATGAGTATGAAACTAGATATGCTTTCTGTTTGTTTCAGAAGAGAATTTGATCTGGTTTGTGAAGTGTGATAAGGAGATAGATATTCTGTAAAAAATCACTGATATGAATGATTCATGCTGTAACACATGCTTAGGAAAGCTGATCAATCTCTCCTTGATTCAATTGTAAATGTAAACTAGGGATGACAAATACAGCTCTCACAGGTTGTTGTGAAGCAGAATTTCTGTGAAGCATGAAAAAGCTGAGCTCTGTAACATTTCAAACAAACACAGTGGACATTTGTGTTTGCTTTTATTATCATCTATTTTGTGGATATATGAGCAAATGATCCTATTGAAGGTTTTAGGTTGAGCACTAGAAATGGCCTATAGGCTTAAATATTGTGATACTGTAGCAATTGAATATCCAATATAGGGTAAGTAAAACCTGTGTGTAGAGGGGAAGGGTAATGAAAGGCAGATACAAAACAAGAAAAGTAAATGTAGGTAAGAAAAAAAAAATGTTGAGAATGTAGATGAAGCTCAAAGAGTGAATTCTGTTAATTAATGAGGTTATTTATGCATAACATTTGATTGTCAACCACTGTTTACAGTTCTGCTCATTTATGTAAGGATTTTTCTAACTTAAGTATGAACTATATAAAGTTCATGACATAAAGTGAGCTTTTGCAAAAACTTTTACTGGTGAAAGCCTAATTACCACAATGGTTCAAAATTATGTATTATTTAGAGAAGACTTGCTGTTTCTTAAGTCAATATTTACATTTCTCTGAATCTTATCTATCATACTGTATGTGTGAAACATTCATTTATATTTTGAGAACATCAAAGGTCTCTGTTTTGAAAAATGTATAAAGAAAAATGAAAAATTTAAGAAAATATTGAGAAGCAGCTACAGGAAAGTAGACTTGCCTTAAGTGTTTTCATGCGCATTATTTTATTTTAGTCCTTACAATAATACTTTAAGAAGGCTTTGGTAGTAAGTTCACTTTAGAAATTAAAAACATGGAGCTTCATAATGACCATAAAAGCAATCTACACTTTCAGTGCAATCCTTATAAAAATCCCAATGGCATTCCTCAAAGAGATAGAACAAAAATTACTGAAATTCATATGGACTAACATAAAACCTTGAATATCAAAAAAACCTCATGACCAGAAAAAGAGAAAATGGAGATATTACTATTCCAGACTTCAAACTATACTACAAAGTCATAGTAATTAAAACAGCTTGGTACTGGTACAAAAACAGACAATCAAACCAGTGGAACAGAACTGAATCCCCTGAAATAAAGTCACACATATATATAGTCAACTAATTTTTCACAAAGGAGTGAAAAACTGAAAATGGAACAAGGACAGCCTCTTCAATAAATGGGTGAACCAAGATACCTCTCTCACACCATGTACAAAAACCAACTCAAAATGGATAAAAGACTTGGATATAAGACCTGAAACCATAAAATACATAGAGGGAAAGCTGGGAAAAAACCCTTCATGAGTTACAATTCAGAAATCCATTTCTGGACACATCTATAGCTGGCAAAAAAAAAAAAAAAAGAAGGAAAACATAAATAGATGGGACAATATCAAATAAAAAGCTTTTGTACAGCAAAAGAGACAACAGAAAAACAAAGAATTCCAACTGAGTGGGAAAAAATTTTTGCCTTCCATACAAGTGGTAAGGGTCTGATAACAAAGATACACAAAGAATTCACACAACTTAACAAAAACAAAGCAAAAAAGCAAGTCAAAAAAGGGGGAGAAGAACTAAAAAGACACTTCTCTAAAGAAGAAGTACAGATGACCAAAAGGCACATGAAAAACTGCTCAATGTCACTACCAATTAGGGAAATGCAAATCCAAACCACAATGAAGTACCATCTTGCACCAGTAAGAATGACCCCACATCCAAAAAACAGGCAACAAAGTGCTGGTGTGGTTGTGGAGAGAAAGGAACATGCTTACACTGCTGGTGGGAATGTAAACTGGTTCTGCCACTATGGAAAGCTGTGTGGAGAACCCTCAAACTAATGAATATGGAACTACCCTTTGACCCAGCAATTGCTCTTTTGGGAATCTACCCAATTTAGACCTCAATGTGGGTACAAAGGAACTCCTGTGCTTGGATGTTTACTGCAGCACTATTTATAATTGCAAGGACATGGAAACAACTCAAATGTCCCAAAACAGATGAATGAATGAAAAAGATGTGGCACATATACACAATGGAATATTACTCATCAATTAAAAATGACACATTTGATGATTTTATGGTAACATGGATGTACCTAGAAGAAATCATATTGGCAGAAACAAGTCAGAAGGAAAAAAGACAGAAACTAAATGGTTTTACTAATATATGGACAATCAAACAAAAGTACACAACTGGTGGAGGGGAGGACCAGCTTGAGCAGCAAGGGAGGGGAGGTGGTAGGGGACCTCCAGGGATTACAATGATGTGAAATATATGTATATATATATAAATAAATTATTAATAAAAATACAAGATATAGCAGGAATTTGTATTCAATTATTTTAGCTACCAGCCAGTGTTCACACAAATTTCTTCCACGCTTGTGAATACAAATAATCTGGAAAATTTCCTTATCATCTAACAGTAATTCAAGTTAAAATGAGGCAATGTTGAACATCAAACACTTTCAAAAACAATGTCTACTCTAAATATTGCTCTGTGGAATCATTTTATATCAAGTCCTAATATCCTGCATGATCACAGATAGCTGAATTAATGAAAAAGGAGTGAAAATAGACTATACATTTGGTTGATGAATGGCAGCTTTAAAAGTGAAAGAGCAGACATGCAAACCAAAGAAAATAAACAAAAAAAAAATTGAAAAAGAGAAATCAAATGCCAAAACATTCTCACAAGAAAGAAAATGAAACTTGAATTACATATATTCTAAGAACTAAATAACAATTATTAACCTGTAAAGGGAAGCAATGACCTTACACAAACCACCATCTCAACAGATTATATAGTAATTCTAGATAGTGTCTCTCTGAGAATTCCACAACATGGGGATATAACTAGACATTGAAACCTCCTAGAATATACTAGTGTTTATAGTATAGCTAGTCTGTAAATGGATAAGAAATAAAGAAGAGACTTTGAAATGTATTTCTTAGACTTTAAACTCCAGTCAGTTTGTAAAACTTGAGAAGAGCAGAGATTGTAAAAGTCTATGCAAAGAATAAATGTATATATAGAGAGAAGAGGTTTGAGGGTGGGTTACTAGGTAGAGATCATTAGCTATTTAATAAAAGTAATAATTACAGTTAGCTCTTTTTTTACTTTTTATTGCTTGCACATATATATATATATATATAAATTCATATATAAATTGTATCATTGTCTATCCTGTTGCTCTCCCATCACCTTACCACCCGTGCACCATCTTAGACTTTTGTGCCCTCTCCCACCTCTGTTCTCTCGCTCCTCCCCTTGTCCTGTTCTATGCTTAAATTCTGTTGGTAGTTTTCAGTTTTTCTTAAGCATTAGTTTCTTTTTCATATATCCTCAAAATAGTGAGATCATCCCATATTTCTTTTTCTTTTTGGCTTCTTTCTGCTAAGATGATTCCTTCTAGCTCCATCCATGTTACTGCATTCTTACTAACACTTGTTGCTTACTATTTGTTTGTTAGTTTTTATGGGCCATTCTTACTGGTGTAAGATGGTATCTCAGTGTAGTTTTGATTTGCATTTCCCTGATTATTAGTGATGTGGAACATTCTTTCATATGGAGGGCAAATATTTTTTCCCAGCTGGCTGGGTTTCTTTTTGTTTCATTTATTGTCTCTTTGTACAGAAGTTATCTTAGTTTCATATAGTCCCAGCTGTTTGTGTTTCCCTTCATTTTTTTTTTTTTTTTTTTGCTAGCTGTAAATGTGTCCAGATTGGATTTCTGAGGTGTAATTCGTGGGTGGTTTTGCCCAAGTTTTCTTCTATTTATTTTATGGTTTTGGATCATACATAAAAGATTTTTATCCATTTTGAGTTGATTTTTATATAGTGAGGGTGTTATCTTGGTTTATTTTTTTGCACATCGTGGTTCACTTTTCCCAAAGACATTTAATGAAGAGGCTGTCTTTGTTCCAGTGTATGCTTTTTTCCCCTTTGTCAAAGATTAGTTGACTATATATGTGTGGTTTTATTTCTGGGCACTTGATTTGGTCCATTGGTCTGTTTGTATTTTTTGTACTAGTACCATGCTGTTTTAATTATTATAGCTTCACTTTAAATACTTGGAATAAACCTAAAAAAAGACATGAAAAATCTATGCAAAGAAAAATATAAAACATTCTTAAAAGAAATATCAGACATTAAAAATTGGAAAAAAACATTCCCTGCTCATGGATTGGAAGAATCAACATTATCAAAATGGCCATACAACCAAAGACAATATGCAGATTCAATGCAATTCCAATAAAAATCCCAAATAGCATTTTTTAAAGTGATAAAACAAAAATTACTGAAATTCATATGGAAAAACAAAAATCTCCAAATAGCCAAAACCCTCTTGACAAACAGAAGAGAGAATGGAAGTATTATAATCCCAGATTTCAAACTATATCAAAAGCCCATATAGTTGGCTTTTAACATTTTTTTAAATGTCCATTTCCAAGGAATATGACAGGGTTGTATGGTTGATTTAGGTATTAATATTAGTTAATATTAAAAACTATATTACTACATATAATTATGAAAAGCAGGATACATTTTACCTACTTCCAATTTCCTTATTTTTAAATTGGTTTAATTTTTTATACCAATTTTATTACATTTACTTTGTAAACTAAACAAATACTATGTATGCATACAGCACAACATAAGTTAAAAGGTATTTACATTATGTTTACTCTTTAGTCCTTTATGCAGTTTAGAATATATAAATGAAATATAAAGTAAAACAGGAGTTTAAATAAAAAAATGTTTAATATATAAAAATTAATGTGTATAAATTAGTATAGAGAAAATTTTATTTTTGCACATATAATTCAGAAGATATCACAGAGAATTCAGCAATCAAATGTAGTTCAAGGGTTAGAAAAATAATGCTAAAGGCTGTCCTTGTATGAACAGGGTATAGATGTAATTAAGAGTGAAGGGAGTAAACAGACTTGGTGATTTTGTTTACCAGGTGACAGAGTAGTGGATGAAAGCATCATGGAAAACAAAACCATACATTCATTAAGGGTATACATAGTCCAGATCTATAAAGAGCTCATACAACTCAGTAACAACAAAAAGTCTACTAAAATTTTTCATAAAAGATCTAAATAGAAACTTCTCTAAGGAAGATATACAGGTATCTAATAAACACTTGAAAAAATGCTCACCACAACTTATCAGGGGAATGCAAATCAATGAGATTTCACCATATAATATTAAGAATGATCCTTATATTAAAAGTCTAGAAATAAAAAGTGTTGGTGATGGGGGGGAAAATTTCTGGTACTCTATTGGTGGGACTGTTGAGTGGTTCATTTTCTATGGAAAATAATATGATGTTTATTAAAAATACTAAAACTGGAACTACAATGTGATCCAGCATTTCAACCCTAATTAGTTACCCAAAAATTGCAAAAATATAAATTCAAATGGATTTATGCATAACTATATTCACTGTAGCCCTATTTACAATACAAACATGATAAAAACAATATGAGTCCATATGGACACATGCAGATTAATGGCTTAAAAGATCAGGAATGCACACAAGATGGAATACTAATAAACTTAAGAAGAAAAAAATAGATTCACTCATGGCATTTGTGATGACATAGATGGAATTGGAAAGGATTATGCAAAGTAAAATAAGCAAGATGGAGAAAGAAATACAGGCTTGTTTTACTTTGCATACAATACTTAACTTCAAGGTTATAAAACTAAGTATCAGACAAAACCAAATTAAAACAACTTCTAGAATTCTGACTGTCCAGTAACAGTACATGTTCTTTCCTTTGTGTTAAACTGGAAAAAAAAACTATAAATAAAGGTAATTGTAAACACAATGACAGCACTGACTTTTGAATTAAGAACTTCTATAATAATTCCTCCAACATTGAGCTTAAAATAGTATTTATTAAAAAAAAGATAACTTGTCACTTCAAAATTGATAATCTATATTATTAATTTAGAAAAATATTTAAAGATATGCATAATAGAAGAGTTAAAATGATTACTTTCGTATACTATAAACATGAAAACTCAGAATTAGTCAACTAAAGAGAATAGAAGATTTATAAGTATAACAATACAAGCAATAATCAATATATACATGAGTAAAAAATTGTATACCTAAATTCATAATAACAGTTTTGAGGAGTGTGTAAAACTCAAGTGACCAGGATGAATTTCTAAAATTTCTTCAAATTCAAAATTAAGAACATGAATGGGAAGAATGCTTCTTAACAAAGTACCATTGAGCCTCAAAATTATGTATATGTCATTTTAAACCTCCTTGGTTTAAATGATTATATGCATTTGGAAAGTTTTACAACTTACAAATTGTATTTTAAGGTATGCAATGAGTGTGTGCTTACATGTTGCACATTTAAAAGGTTTTATAAAAAAATCTAAAAACTCACACCTTACTGCAGAAAAATACATTAGTTTTAACTCAGTATGAAGATAGAATTTTGAATCTGTGAAATAATGATAACATACAATAATTGGTGATGAGTTCCCCAAAATAAATTATACTTAGTTTTAGAAATAGTCTCATATATATGTATATGTATATATATGTATATATATATATATGTATATATATATATATATGTATATATATATATATATATATACACACACATACATATATATGCAGTGATTTAGAGATAAGAATGCTAATTTAACTCTTTGGAAAATGAGAAAATTAGAACCAAATTAAATGTCTAAAACAGGACTATCAGTGGTTCTAAACTGCTGCTTATCCTTCCTAGGTTGTGAGTGCACCCAGGGCTGTTATTACTTCCTTTCCTCTCCATTGTATCTGCAACTGGAAATATTTTTTTTCATTCCTAGTGCAGGTCTGATTGAGGTTGGAATAAACCAGAGGGGGGGACCCCTTACCTGGAACCCACTGGTAGAGATGCCCAGTCCCCACCCCCAGCCCATGCAGAAACAGAGGTCAGCTTCCCCATCCTGAGACCCCTGGATCTAAGACCCTGAGACTGGTGGTGTAGGACTTACCCATTTGACCAGAAGTTGTGGTGACCTGTCACATCATGTCCAGTTGGGGAACCAATCCCTTGGTCCACGTTTTGTGCAATGTGAGTAGGTCTCCCTCCTTTACCAATCAATGAGGGAAGAAAGCTACAGAGATGTGACTGTGGCCCCATGGCAGAACTGCTAACATGAAAGAGGAGGAGAGTTGTACCAGTCACCAGGGGAATTCTGTCCCCAGCAGGGAGTGTCTTTATTGCCAGTGACTGGGAGTTGGGCTCCCAAACCAAGATATCATAATTACACAACAAGCAGGCAGCACCACATGACAGACACCAGAAAGGTCTTGGAGAAACACATCATGCATTTGCCCTACAAGAGGTTCCTGGCATACTTGGTGTGGCTACCCACTTCAGTTACTCCTGGATATCCCAGCAACCTGGTCTGTTGTTGTCCAGGAATGCAAGTCCACACCCAGGAAAAAGGGACATTGTTTCAGAGAAAGAAAAGACCAATGGGCCAAACATGGACCAATGACTTGAAGTGCAAGGAGGCGGGGAAAGGGAAGGGGAAGGGGGAGTAGGGTGAAGGAATAAAGATACAGTATGGAGGGGAGGGCCATACCTAAGGGTAACAGCAACTGTACAAACATGACCAATATTGTATGAAAATCACAAAATAAAAATTCTAATAAAAAGGAGTAATTAAATGAACTATAGGTTCATGGATGAAATAATGTATCATTCAAAAATGTTATGAAAGATTATATAAAATATATCATAATGTGTAAATATATGACATCTAATTTGAAAAGTATCAAGTTCTCCCTACCATGTACTTTTACTTATAATTTATATAATTCTAATACATGAATAGAATAGTCAAAATCAATATTCACTGTCTATTATATTCAGAAAAGGAACACGAGTGATACTTAAGTTTTTAAAATTATTTATTATATATTTTCTTTACATCATTTTGTAAATATAAATGTGATTGAAGTTATAATATAGATACTCTCAAGTCGCATATATATATTATTATCTTAACATAGTTCTGTTTCTTGAGTTATTTGTTCCCTTGCTTTATTTTAGAGAAAACTGTATGATTCATGACAATTGCTTTCCATTCCAAGTTGATGGCTGCTGCTATGCAGTCTGCGTTAGTCCTTTCATTTGTTCACTATCTGAGATAGTCAGTTAATGCAACACATTCATAATGACTGAAAGACATAAACCCTTAAGAAACCTGATTCCTTAGTAAATATTTTTAAGGAGTAGTCTTTGTTTCCTTTTTCCTTAATTCTTCCGTTTTTTTTTTTCTTTTTTTCTTCAAATTCTGTTTTCATGGAGTATAGAGTAAATTATAATTCCCTTCTGCAAAGAACACTTTGGAGAAGAGGACTTTACATGACCCCATATGTGTGCCACCATCTGTTTAATTCAGCTCAGTAGTTTATATTCCTATTTATTTGCTACTAAAGACACCTTTCATTTCAAGTCTTGAGTCAATAAAACCAATAAATGGCCATATTGAAGATTTTTTTTTTTTTTTTTAAGATTATGATGGGGAATCAGAAGAGCTTTTTTTTTTTTTTTTTTTTTCCTTCAGGATAATCTACATGCTAGTGGTTAACTAAGTACCAAGGACCTGGAATTACAGTCATGCCCAGTCTTAGATGAATTCCTTTGTCTCAAGTGTTATTACACTTGACATGAATTTAAACCTTTAAATCTAACATAATTTGTAAAACCTTAGACCACTTAAATAGCTTTAGTTTTTTGGGTGTGTTTCTTTTATTACTTGTTTTCTATTTCCTAGGAAATCTTTACCATCTTTGTGGTTTGACTGTATTCAATCTCCCTAGCCTAACCCAGACCTTTGCCAGTTTGTTTTTTCATTCAGAAAAAAAATATATACGAATTTTTTTTTTGTGCTTGAGACTATATGAGAGTCCAATGTTAAAGGCTATGTGGTCAAATTCCTAGAGAGTATAGCTCAACACTTTTCTAATAATCCTTTAGTCTTTTGTTAACCTTTTAGAGTAGACAATATTTTGTTTTTAAATATTTTAATATATCACAATATACTAGTAAAATTTTAACAATTAAAGTACTTTTCAAAGTGGAATCTAAAATACCTCTGTCCCATAGAAATATAATTCAGATAATTGGATAACTTTAAATTTTATATAGGTCCATTTATGAAAGGTGAAAACAAACAATTTAAATCAGTTTTCATTCCTTATTTTATCTACTTGGTATTATAAAATCTTTTCATTTAAGCAAGTGATGACATCGAAATTATAATTGGTAATTTACATTACTTTTTGATAAAAATCTTTGATGTAATTTTGTATTTAATAGTACAGAACTTCTGAAATCGAAGAAATCATATTCCAAATGCTTCCCTGCCAGATGCTAAACATATCACTGCATGTTGAACAGCAAGCAAGTGGAATAATTTTTTTCCTTAAATCTGACTTAGTTGACAATTCTCACTTTCACCTCTTAAAAATTTTATTTTTTTTTAAATTAGAATAAAGTGCCACTGTCTATATCTGTGGAATGTTGTCAAGTAGCTCTTCCTGGGGAAAGCACTGATTGAACTCTGGCTCATCTGTGGTGCCCTCTGCATCTTCTTCATCTGCCTCTCCACACTCAGATGTGTGGTCTGCTTCCACGACTTGTCTTTAAGGTTTGTCTTTGGCTGATCCTTTGTTTGACTTCCCTATATTTCTTTTCTTTTTTTAAAAAAAAATATTTTAATTAATTTATTTTTTCAACCAATATATGCTTTATTATTTTTTACATCATTTCTATCTTTATGTTTTTAGATATTAAGATTCTGTTAGCAAGAACTATATCTGTAATGATACATATTTTGTCAGTGATTGTTCAAATTCCCTTGACTGAAAAATAGTACTTTATTGATGCCTTAACTTACACCTATTATGTAAAGCTATAG
This sequence comes from Uropsilus gracilis, assembly GCA_004024945.1. Classification (NCBI taxonomy): domain Eukaryota; kingdom Metazoa; phylum Chordata; class Mammalia; order Eulipotyphla; family Talpidae; genus Uropsilus; species Uropsilus gracilis. The sequence continues at coordinate 132,718 of PVHY01001123.1, read as the reverse complement.
ACTTTAAATAAATATTAGATATTACAATGTGAAAATATCAAAAACATTCAAATTAAACTCATTGCTAAAAAAATGAATAGTTGACAAATTGCAGTGTCATATAGGCCAGAATTTAAATTAATTTAATTTTAAATTCCAGAATTTAAATTAAAATTCTGGAAGTAAACCTCTGCAGTTTTCTATCTTGGTATTTCCAATTTAGTAAACTTCTGAACTCTCCTGGGTTAGTATGTTTCAAATACATCAATCCTATTCTAGCTTAATTTTATAATGGTAATTTATATACACTTTTAGTTTTTATTTGAATATCATTAACAGCTAGTCTTGTTGAATCTAGTATCTCTCAAATAATGTGTGATGAGGTTGCTATCAACATAATATTTTTACATTGCATTGTATTTTCATTCCAAACATATGGAATTTTGTTTACATGTAAGCTTTTTAAGCTTTATTTTAATAGAAGATCTTATTTTTAATTATTATGGATTTCTAAGAAAATGTCCTCAAAGATAGATAAATTTTTTAATGGTGATCATTTCCCACAGAATATACAATGGAATATATTTGATAACGTTTTGACACTCATGATTAAATTTATTCTTAGAATTCAGATGCATAATATATCCATAGCTAACAGCTTGTTTAAAAAAGCAATGAACTTTGCTTAAAAAATTAAAACTATTAGAGGAAGAGAGAACAAAAATAATATTGGTAGCCTTTCATTTTATAAATGGAGAAATAAAAAGCTCACAAACCGAGTGTCTCTACTGTGTTCATTCCACAAGATTTATAAATGACCTGGTCAGAAACTGAATTTTGTTGAACATTACATTTTCACCATTTGGTCAAGGATTTGTTTATATTTTCTGAATGAATAAAGAAAGATTTTCATTGTTATAGAATAACATTGGAATCATAGATTTCCATCAAAATAGAAGAACCATTTTTAAAAGTCACATTCTGAGTCAAGGAGAAGTCTAAGCAGTTTTTATTACATATGATATTTTGAAGATATATTGAAATTGATTATATATTTTTTGTTAATCTCATCCTGGCTGCTACTACTAAAACTATCTCCATTTTAGAGATTGGTAAATTGAGGCTTAAAGAGATTAAATATCTTTTTGAAAAGGAAACATATATAGGAAGTGGAAGTTTCAAACACCAAAATTCAGAGACCAGAACTAATATTTTTAGCCTCTAGTCTGCACCTACCATATTCAGAATAATCAATAAAGATGTCTGTTTATTTGTGGGTGTTCAAAACTCTCACAAATTATTCCATTAACTTGCATTCAGTTCTTAGTAGGACAATTCAGGTTTTTATAAAAGACATTTTTTTTTTTTTATGTAGACATCTTTGATGCAATATCACTTTCATGAAAATGTAAGTGGTACTAGAAACTACATAAAATTCAAATAATGTTGTTTTTCACTCAAAAGATTATAGGGTAATTTATACTGCAACTAAAAATCTATCATTTCTAAGTAAGAAATCCAAGTGGAAGTGGTGACTTTCCGGCTGAATTAATGTTTAGTTCTTATGTCTGATTTTGTACTTTTGAAGAGAATGAAAGTAAAACATAGCATTTACATGGAACAATTTGTATTTGAATTAAGAAGGAGAGATGGGCAAAAAAGTTAATTTCTTCTAACTTATATATGTTTCACATTTGGAATCTTTATCAATGCCATTTTATACTCAGATTCTTTTGATTTCAGTACTATTTTCATGGAGATGTTTACTAAGCATAACGTAGGCTTTGCACCAATAATTTGACTAATTATAGGAATAAAATCATACCTGAATATAACACACAGTCTTCTGGAAACCTAATAAGGATACATTTCTTCAAATAAAAATTTTGTTTAGTATTCTAAATACTAATTTAATGATTCTAATCAAAGAAATAAGACTGGTAAATAAGAAATGCAAAGTTGGTGACAGAAGAGTCATGTTTAGGAATTAAAAGGAATAACAAGCAGAATTGTGTCTGGAGGAAGTGGGTATGAATATATATCCTTTTTTACTAATTGATGTGACTTTTTAAAATCTCCATTTTAATAAAAAAGTAAGGTTCTTTCTAATGTGGAACAACAGACATGCAATGTTTTCTGAAAGACCAGGTCAGCATAAAACGAAACTAGAAATATGACTGCATAGAGAGGTTTACAGACTGGGAGGTAAGTGGGAGTGAAAACAAATTGGGAAAAAGATCTAAAGGTCTCTGTTTGGTAGTGTCTTAAGACATGCGAACCCATCCTACATACTACAGTGTTGTAACCAGTGTTATTACAATAAAAAAATCAGTGAAAATGCATACATTTATGTCTATGTATATATATGATGAAAGTGCCAGTAATTTACATATATTTCTAAAAGTTTTGTTATCCCTTTTACTTTTGAGACTTAGAGGGAAAATACTCTCTTTTTGTTTAATTCAGTTGAGACAGGGACCTAGCAGTCGCTTTATGTGTACAAGTGGATGGTGTGAGCGGTCTTGAGGCAGCGTGATAGGTGTGGAAGTGCACCCCAGCTTCTGGGTGGCCATGGTTAGAAACCCCAGCTAGGATGTTCATGATAAAAATGCCAAATCTGGCCACCCTGACTGGCAGCCAACCATGCTGACAGTGGAGCCAAAGAGCACCCCCTCCTCCACACCCTCTCCCAGACTGGCAGTTCAACTTTTAAAAATAAAATAATTCCAATGACTTTAAAAATGAAAACACGACAATGTTCAACATTTTCTACATCTATAAACTCTGCTTTTATTGTTACTCCCTGAGTATGTTGTTAAACCTACCATGAAACCCTGAGAAATGCTAGGACAAACAGCTAAACTACCTTAGAAAGCCTTTTTTCCCCCTGTGCAATTTTCAAATAAAATACTACAAAATTCATTTAATTAAGTGAGTCATTTTCAAAACCTAGTATGTGCTTAGCCAAGTTTCTGATTCATGACATTGTTTTGGCCAGCTTTGTACCAGGTTCACTGAGAGGCTTGAAGTAATTTCTTATTTGGGTTGGAAAATCTGAAAAACAACAACAACAACAAAACAAAAATTTTAAAAAAAGTTGGAAGAGAGTTGGAAGAGATTCTCTTTTTATCAGTCATGATCTTTTGTTGTCTGATTTCATCTGAGAACTTTTGCTTTATTTTGATCTTTTTAAAACCTGTTTACTAGTGCTAATTAAAAATAATCAGATTTTTAAGAATCACAAGTTCAACCCAGAACAAACAACCTTCCAGACTGACTTAGAGTCATAGTTATCACATGTACATCAAGATACAAACTTCTGAATCTGAAATCCTGGTGGGTATTTGGAGAGCAGTAATTTGTTATCATGAGCTCTCCAGACAATTTTCATGAGCATAAAAGTTTGATGTTCCACTGACTGAAAATTGTAATAAATTGCAAGGATTCTTTTTCTGAGCCATTTAGATGTTCATTCATCATACAATTATTAACATATTTCATTGACTCTAAGATACAAGTTTTTAAGATGCACTGCTATTTTATGCACCATTAAAAATGCTGCCAATTATAGCAATTCATGCCATCAATTTTAAGATGTATCCCAATTTCAGAAGTGTTAAAAAATAAAATGTAAATTTTAGGATTTATAAAACAAGTCATTTTGACTGCCACAAAATCATATCAAATGAAAGAGGTGGCATTTCACAGAGATAGTGACATATTTCCATTTCTCATTGAATTTAAATCACTACTACACAAAATAGTTGTTTAATGTTTTCAAATCAGACCTTGTATTTCTACTCTCTTATTTTCATTTGTAGACTGTCTGAATCTCAGCTGTTGGGATCTCTTTTCTGTCTATAAAAGTAAAAATGTTAGAAATGCTGCAATGTATTGTAGTAATACTCACATCTTGGTGGTAACTAATAAATAATATTTAGATTTTTTTCAGAATTGGGAAACATTTTGGGTCAGCTGGTTAGGGATCCCTTTCAACAAATCTCTCATGCCACCACCACCGTATTGTTCCACATTTTACAAACACTTGTGAGAATAAGACACGGACACTTCTGCTTCAGAAACTCCTGCAGTGTCTGTTAGTGATCTTAGGGATTTTGAGGAGGGAATATCTGAGTCACATGAGATTTTAAATGCATGTCAACCTTGGAAATTGTACTCTTACCCTCTTTTCAGAGGAGAACACACCAATCTTCTCTCTCTCTCTCTCTCTCTCTATATATATATATATATATATATATATATACACATATATATCATACATACATATGTATACATATATGTATATATATAAGAAACTAAGGAATATATATATATAAGGAACATATATATATATATGATATATATGGGATATATATGGAATATATATAAGGAATATATATCCCTTTCTCCATACCTTTTTGAGATTTGTTCTCTTTGCATTTTGCATTTCTTTTAATCTCATTTATATTCTTTCAGGGTCATTTTCCCAAACAGAAGCATCCAGACTTCTGAACTTGCTGTAGTATATTTCCCTAATATCTAAATTGATTGAGAATGGAATGCAAAATACCCTCAGACTGGAGTAAGTGAATTTGGGAAGAATAATCTGAAACATAGTAATGGGTATAAATTGGAACTTACCAAATTAGTAATCATGTAGGATAGAGAAAACATAGAAATCTAAATATGGGACACTAGAACAGAGAAAGTAGGTTACTTTAGAGTCTCTCCTTTCTGTGTGTGTGTGTTTGTGTGTGTGTGATGGGTGTAGAGGGTGCATATACTCTAAAGCAGGCTTAGTATTCAGAACTGTTTAACTGTTTTTTTTTTCTATACATGCATACACATTTATGATAAAGTTTAACAACAATAACTAAAATATATTAGAATAATTATGGCAACATGCTGTCATAATAGAAGTTAAGTGAATGTGGTAGCTTCTATTAAAATGTTTACTCACATTCTTTTTTGTTGATGAACTAATGCTAAAATGTCTAAAGAAAATTGATGTGAAATGAATAATGCAGGCCTTGTGATGGAGAATTAGGTTCCTATGTGCAAAGTGTGTACGCAGGTGATTCACCTGGGTCAGTCAGAGCATGACTGTGCAAGATTCCTTGAAGCTTCTCATAATAACACAGCATTTGAAACATGAATTATTTATTTCTAGAATTTTCCACTTAATATTTTCAGATAGCAGCTGATGGGGTAACTGAATCACTTAAAGGGAACTACTATTAAAGGAGCCACAGGCACTAAGTTACCATCACTCTGATAAGGATAAGGGGAATTTAAGTGGAAATCTCATGCCCATTTCTTCATTGATAAAGTAAACTGAGCATATGTAAGAGAGTTGTCTAACAGGAATTGCTTATTGATCTTGAGACTTTAAGCATCTCAGTTATGTATGTTCAGGTAAGGACTTTTGTCCTATGACTCAGTAGCATTTCTTTAATACAGCTCTAGTGGATGTGATTATGTAATATTTCAGCCACAATTGTTAATTCATCACAGAGTTCTGGCAGTTAAGAGAGGTTTGGAGAGTTAAGCAAAACTACATTGTTGTCGTAAGTGGTATATATAACAATAAGGTACAGACACTTGCATTATCTAAGAATTGTTTTTGTCTCCTAAAAGATAAAGAAGGTGACTGATTCTATCCTACTTTCTAAGGTTACCTTGTACAAGATACTTTGCAAGATGTACATACTAGAGAACTGTGCAATATAATCATTATCATTATCTTCACTCAATAGAAAACTAAAATTTTTTTCATTTGGATATCAGATTTTATTGTTTTGAATAAAACAAACCTCTCTTAAAAAGACCACCTGGTAGAAAGTTTAAAAGTAAAATTTTTCCATACTGATTTTACATCTGCTATTTAAATCCCGAGTCTATTATTACTAACATTCTGATTCTGCTAAACCTACTAAACTCTCTTGAGTTTGGTTTTCTCATTTGTAAAATTTTAATGATGCAAGTATCACTGCTATATGAAGTTACTGAGGATTATATAATGTGAGAACAATTACATTTTAATGTATCTCTATTAAAGTGTGTTCTCATGCCTTGCTTGTTTGTTAGAAACCACACATTTTGTGAAAGAATATGTAACATAGCAGGTTTCCACCTGCTATGTGTTGGCCAATACAAATACTGGAGTATTTGGTGTTTTTGAAAATTATCTTAAGGCATGTGCAGCATATTTGCACATGGAATATGCTCTATTTTATGGTTGAGCATTGTCCAGGGCCACAAAACTTGTATTTTAAAGATAAATGAGAGGATCCATAAACATTATTACCCCCATGTGCTGGTTTTACCACAATCTGTGCCAGGCTCCCAGCATAAAAGGAACTGGGTTTCTTAGTAAAGGAGCTCTTATTATGATTACATGGTTGTTGTTTTTTTTTATTTTTTTCCCTTTTTTATTAAACCCAGCTCAATTTAGCAGTATTTCTGAAGGTGAAAACTTGGTGTTAATACATACATAGGAAATGTGTCTTAGATATGAATGATTATTTTATTTTTACCATAAAATGAGAAATAGGTCAACCTACTTACTGCATTGCTTAAATCATCTTTTGATATTTTGGAAGTTTAAGGCTGAGAGTTTTTTTTTTTTTTTTTTTTACTATTCTCCTCTGAATCTCTTAAGGGACTATGGATATTCTATGTACACACAATCAAATATTTATTAAATGATATATAATATGACTAAATTTATTTTAGCATTTTTCTTCTATGGGGATCAGAACCTTCTGACATAAATTACCCCATATATCTCCATATATGTCCCTAAGGGGAGAGAATATGGTGGTATTATCAGCACAGACTTTAAAAGTGGGCAATGATAAGCCAACTCAGTTTTCAGCTAGTCAAACTTCAGGATTGATGGAGTTTTCACTATCTTGAGACAATTATGTAAGAAGTAGTATTCATGATATGTCTGAGGGAGCAGCAGAACAGAATAAGGTCAGTCTGGATGAATTCTCATGTGTGTGTGGTTCATTGTATTCCTTTTCATGCTCCTGCTCTTCTGTTTATTTCCTTAGCTTGTGATGAAGTACTAATAATGCATTACCATATCATCTTCTTATAGTGATCATTTCAATTATTATTCCTTTCCAATCTGGATACAATTTCCTTTTTATTTTTTTAAAATTTTTTTCCTGGTGAAGACTTTGAACATTACCTTAAATAATAGTGATGATACTGAACATTCTTGTCTTATCCCTGTCCTTAGAGAGAAAGTGTTTAACTTTTCCCATTGAATAGATGTTGGTTATGGATTTGCCATGTAGATCATCAATTATCTTCAGATATGCTCCTTCTAAATTCATTTTCTTGAGAGGTTTTATCATAAATGGTAACTGAATTTTATCAAATGCTTTTTCTACACCTTTTGAGAAGATTATACGATTTTTATTTTTAATTTTATGATTTAGTTTACTATATTATTGGCATTGTGCATATTGAAACATCTTTGCACCCCTGGAATAAATGCTCCCTGGTCACGGTATATGACATTTATACCTTTATAAAATATTGTTGAAATTAGTTTGCTAATATTTAACTGAGAAATTTTATATCTACATTCACCAGATACTTTGGGTCTTTGTTTTTAGTGTATGTGTGTTACTTTTGTCTTTATTTATTTATTTTTTTTTGCTAATTTGTTTTGTATGAATATTATGCTGACTTCATAAAAGGACTTAGGAATCATTCCCTAGTTTTTTTTGGAAGAGCATTAGAAAGAATGGTATTATATTTTTGGCAATTGATAGAATTTACCAGTGAAGATATTTGAACCCGGACTTTTGCATTTTTAGGGAATAGCTATTGGTTAGGGACATACGAGAATAGCTGAGGAGAGATTTTAATTTTCTTTTCACTGTTTTGTAACACATGCCTAAAATCTGTGGTTCATTTGAGTCTAGTGGTATTAATTTCGAAGCCTGGATATCATTTGATACTTCCTCATTTGTTATAATCATAATTCTTTTTATGATTTATCCTCTGCTTAAACACTATTTCTTTTCCTACATTGTAGCTGTCTTGCAGTTTCTGACTTTTTTTGTCATTCTACCCAAGCTATAATCTCTTTGGGGACCATGACCATGCATTCCACATAATATATCTAAGTCGTCAGTACAGAGCTCTGTCCTTAATATGTGCTCAATAAATAGGGGATAATTGTAGCATGTTATGGTAAAACATAACATACTGAATGCTGTGTTTTATATATATAACTATATATATAATTTTGAATTTCAACTATGTCTGTACATGTTAACTGTATTGCAGCAATGAGGCAATTTTTTATTTAATTTCAGTCAAAAAGTATTTGAAGAAGTAGAAACATTATCATCATAGGGTGCAGAAATCATTCAAGCTTCTTGGATATAGTGGAAGTTAGGAAATGGTAGGTTTATTTGACAGTAAGGAAGACAATTCATTTATACACCCCTGTTGTTCACCAAAACAGTTCCTTGAAACATAATTGTTCATATATATATATATATATATATATATATATATATATATATATATATATATATATATATATATATATATGAGACTACTTTCCTATGTTTTCATGGATAGCTAGTACTACCACTTTTCATATTGAGAGAACACATTTTAACCTTAGATCATCAACAGACATCTATGGTTCTGTAATTTCTGGGGGTGATTTCTCTCCTTGAAACTACTAAAGATAGATTCAATGTCTGCTAGAGTATTTCCAAATTTAAAAAGAAAGTCATAAGAGTACTGTCTTCCTAAAGGCTTTCCAGTATATCTATATAAATAAGATAAAGGTAAATTAGTTTCTTTAAGATTCTAGGAAATTTAACCAGCTATTCAATGAATAAGTTGTAATACTGCAATTGTACATGGTTTAAGAGAGACACTTCTGAAAACTCTAGGATTTACTGCCCTAACTTAATTCTCAGGAATATATAATTCCTCTCTGGTACTTGAGGTTGAACTTTCACTTTGAATTCAAGATAAACATGGTATACAAAAAGACAGCTCCCTATTGCCCACAGTTACTCTGCTATCTTTCTGTTCAGAATCCGTTATGGTCTTCCTTCTTCATATTTAAGAAACTATACTGTATAATAGGTTAGTGAGGCCTTCTTACATAAGAAAATAAATTGAATCATTTCCTCATTTCAAATAAGTTTGGAAATATTGAATATTCTTCTTGGAGTATCACAATGTACATCAGCTCATTAATTTAAGAAATCCTGATGTTTATAGCATTGATGGATCGAACCTCTGCAAGGATATTTTGTTTTTCGGATGTTATTTTTGTTTTTTGTTTTTTTTTGTTTTATATTTAATATTTTTATTACATAATTATAGTCCCCATAACTCTCCTGCCATCATATCACCCATGAACCATCACCATGTCCCCTTGTGTTCCATCCCCTGTATTGCATCCCTCCCTTCCTTTTCTTATCTTTATGCTTCAGAATATGGTCAGAATACTAGTTTTACCTTTTCCTTGACCTTTCGTTTGGTTTCTTTAAATTTTGCATATAACTGAGACCATCTGGTCTTTATCTTTTCCCTGCTGACTAATTTCAGCTAGCATATTCCCTTCCAATTCCATTCATATTATTGCAAGGGGCATGTGTTTATCTCTTTTGATTGATGAATAATATTCCACTGCATAAAAATACAACTTGATCCATTTGGCTATTTTGGATCATTTGGTTGTTTCCATATCTTGGCTATTGGAAAGAATGTTTTGAAAGGAGGATGCTCTTAGGGCATGATCCATGTATTTTCATCATTTTCCTTCTTCCTCTCTTATACAGATGCATGGAACCTAGAGTTGTCAATCCTACCATGTAAGTTCATATAGCCATGAACATGTAAGTAAAAATGCCCTGGAAGCATTTTTGGTAATGCTACCCATGTTATCATTCCATTGTTGCTGTAACAAATGAACAAAAACCTAAATACTTAAAATAATAGACATTTGTTATCAGGAGGTAGGGAGTCTGACATAGGCATCCCTGGCCTAAAAAGCAAGGCTTCACCAGGCTATGTTAATTTTCTGGAATCTCTAGGGGGAAATTTGTTTTCTTGCCCTTTCTTAATAGTTACTTCCCTACCTTGTCTCATTTCCCTCTTCCTCTGACTTCAAAGTTTACATTGTTAAATCTTATTCACTCTCCTCTCTCTCTGCCTCTAGGATTCTGTATCTCTCCTCCTGTAATTGGGAAAGGCTTTTCACTTTTAATGACTCATGGAACTAAATTAGTGTCCTATAAATAATCCAAGGTAATAGCCTTTGCCTGAAAATCTGTAAATATAATCATATCTTCAAAATTGCTCTTACAATATAAACTAACACATCTATAGTTCCTCAGCTTGTTTAGTTTTAGTTTTTTTAAGACTATTTTAGCATATCATGCACATATAATGATAGTTTCACTTCTCTTTTCTCTAATTAGATTTCTTTTATATCTTTCTCTTGCATATTTGCCCTAGCTAGGACTTCTGGCACTACATTGGAAAACAGAGGTGAGAGTAAACCCTTGTTTTTGTCCAGAGCTTAATTGGAAGGCTTTAAATTTTTCACCATTAAGAATGATGTTAACTGTGAGTTTGTCATACATGGCTTTTGTTATGTTAAGGTCAGTCCCTTTTATCCATATCCACAGGGTGTCAGTACTTGGATATAAGGATGCTCAGAGGAGACTTATGCTGTGCGCCATTTGCAAACCAAAAGGGTCATTACAGACGAGATAAGGAAAACCTCTCTCATTAACCATTCCTAAAAAACTTGAGACTGATTTACTAAAATGACCTTCTGAGACCACACTGGCGCACTGGCTTTATTAATCAGAGATAGTGACCACCTGCCTACACTCCCCCTTCCTCAATTATTCTTAGACTTTAGAATGTTAATTGTCTCTCAGGTTTGTTTGTCTTCTTTAAAATTCAACAGGCCCTAGCCCTTTGTCCCTATATATACCCCTTTCTTTTGCTGATAAAGTTGTCTCATGGTCCATATCGCCATTTAACCCCCAGCTGTGGCTAGGCAATCTCTTCTCATCAATTAATTTCTCCTACTTTCTGTCTGGCGGCCAATAGACTTTACTCTGCTATCTTGTCATTCTGTAGCATATACCTTCATACTCCTTGGCAGTAGTTCTTTGTGGTATTATTTTATTATTAGTTCGGTGAAATGTTGGTTAACAAAACTGTATGTTTTATGAGTATAGTCTCACACTTTTCTAAATGTATGTTTTCACATCATGGCCACCACCAGAGCCCCAGTAATCCTCCACCGCTGAGTACTGAACCCCTTTCCATTTGTTTCTGCCCCCACTCTGACTCTAATAACACTCTATTATCACGCAGTACTCTCATGGTGGTATATTTTTTATTTAATTTTTCTGTCACAGAGTTTCATACACCCTGACCTGACAAACTTTACTGTGGTAGTAGGTCACAAATCCATCCCTCACATTTTCAGTGCCTGGGGCAAACATCCAAACATAGGTCCCTAGTGTATGTCTAAATATTAAAAACTATAAATCAACTGTTAAAATAGCTCTAAACTCCCTAACTACAAACAGCTTCTTGATGATCTTCAAGGTTGAGTTCAATTTTAGAATTTTCATCTTCCTTTAGATTTGTACCACATGATGTCACCAAACAGTCCTGACCCCTGTTGCATGACCTGAAGTTCGTCTAGCTGCACAACCTAATCCTATGTCCAAGCTTGAACCTTGCTCTTATCCACCAATCTGCAATACAGACAACAATGGAGGTGCATCTTTTCCCAGTTAAAAGAGGCAGAAAAAAGGTTTGAGCTTTTCCTGGGCATATACACTATGTTATCTTATTTTCTTTCCAGGATTAAAAATAAGAACATAGATAAAAGAACATAGATTATATTATGTACATATAGTGTACATATATTATAATCATTTAAAATTGTACTTTTGATAAAAGCAGTTATGCATAAACAGAAACCTTTCTGAGTCTATGTTAAAATTAGACATATAGATTCATATTAATTATAGTCTTTTCATAGAAAAATATATGCACTAAAATAAAATGTTAAAAATGTTTTTAAAAACCTCTATTTTTAATAATAACACATATGCATATAATATATGTGGGATAGCAGAAGTACTATATATAAATATATAGCATAGCTATGCTATAATCGTAGTATTATAGTCTATGCATTAATCCTTTAATGTTGTTTGAGCAATTTGCATATGCCATGAATGGTTCTGTGCACCATTAAAGTCATTATCTAATGTATTATCTGAATCACATTATTGCATTTTGTAGTTTCTTATGCAAGCTTCTCCAGCACAGAGAATGCACCACCTTCCAATTTGTCCCTTTAGTATCTGTGAACTGATTAAGTCCAGAGTAAGCTTGAGACCATGTTTGCAAATGAATACTTTTGCTTTATATTAGTGCCTTAGATTGATTCAGTGTTATCAGTCTTCATCTGCCTTTTTCCTTTACTCTCTCTGGACTTGACCGTAAGATCTCACAAAGTGAACACAGTAGATTTGACACATTCTGAATGTATACAGATGCCTGTCATAATTGTGCTTCAAACTTGTAATTATTTACTAAAATTTATTTTTTAATTTTTTAATTGATTGCATATATATAAATATATATCTTTGTATATCATCAGGATCTCCCACCATCTTGTCACCCATGAACCATCACTTAATTCCTTGTGTTCATCCTTCTCCCAGTTTTACCCTGTCCTCATTCCATCCTTTGCTCTATGCTTCAGTTCTGCTTGACAGTTTGTTAGTTTTAAGATTTACTTGTCCTTCATTTGTTTTCCTTATACCCAACATATAAATGAGAATATCTGCTATTTCTCTTTTCTTCTCAGATGTATTTCTGCTAGCATGATTCTTCTAAATTGTGAAAAGATCTAGGATATGGATATTTAAATTTGTGACAAGCTTCGGCAGGACAGGTATCAGGGAAGATATTAAGACTAAGTAACTTCTCTTTAGCTACCAGTTTGACTGTTTGCTTTACTAGGTAATCTAAGTATTTTTATGCTTGAGGAGCAAATTTGTAAGTTAAAAAGCAATGGAACAACCACCTGTAAGAGATTCAAGAATTGTCCTTTTAAAATGTTAAATACATAATAATTTGTTCCTGTTTTAATTTAGCTGTGGTATATTTAGCATTCTTTATCTGTGCAAAAATGCAGACCCTTTTTCCCTTGAGATGAACAAAGAATTTTATAAATTTCATGTTCTAATGAGTTGGTAATGCATTGACAATGAGTTATAGCCTACTTCCTAGTTAATTTGTAAAAAAATATCATTTGGAGATATAAAATCAACATTATTTATGTGTTTCAGTAAATATGAATAATGTATCAGCTTATCTTAAGCTGAGTAAATCAACTCTGGCAATAAATAAAAATTACAAAATATTGAAAATCATCTCCCCAGAGAATTTTATCCAGTATATTTATTTCAAAATTCTTACACACACACATACACACACACACACACACACATGCATACATAACTGAAAAGAGAATAATGAACACTCCACTGATATAAAACGTTATTTCCTTCTATTTAGAAAAATAATGCTTTTGTTCTACATAGTAACTTGTCAACTAGGAAATTTGGGGCTTGATGGAATGTGAGAAACTGAAACAAATTTAGGAATCAATCAGGTATTTTTATGCATAAGGGCAATACGAAGGCAATGAATGTAAATCAAGTATATATTTAACACATTTGATTATAACATCAGGAATAATCAACGAGTGAAATAATTATCTAATAAAAACAGAAACCATTTACCCTGTCCCCAAGGGAAACATGACTCCAAAATTTACATAAATACTTGAAATTTAGAGGTGAGCTTATCATTTCATAGTTCCCTATTGTTCCAGTGAAGATGAAGTCTCAATTCACATAGCTCTCTAGCTTCACCATGTACAAGCAGTATGACCTCTGATAGTAAACTGTTCTCACTGAGTTTTCATTCACCTACATAGCAAATGAATGTATATATTACTTCACTCTCTTATAGTTTACCTGAGATGATCCATATAAAAAGGCTGAAATGTTTCCAAATAAAAATACTAAGAATACTTATCTTTTACCTTCTACCCAAACTTGCATGTCTGCAATGAATTAAATAACAAAGCATAGATAAGTTATTTCATGTATTCATTTCAGGGATTCAAATGTAGATGAGATTCTACATTAAACTTGAAAATCTAGTACCTGTGTTTGTGGTGTGCATAACATGGTTGAATAGAAAAAAGAAAAACATGCCATTTGAATATGGTGGTTCAAATACCATCTCCTTGATTTACCCATATAAATCAAGGAGATTTATATGGGTAAATATAAATCTCTTATATTTCAGCTTAAGAGAAAACTAACAATTCTAGCTTCTGGATTCTGAACTTTCAGCAACCTGAACAGTGAGAAGGTAAATTTTCATTGTTAAAACCATATATGCAGGGTGTGGTATGCTTTTATGATAACTTTAACTATCAGATATACACAGTATGTATTTATTCCATTACTTTTCTTATATTTAGTGGCAATGTGATATTCTGACTAATATAAGTGGAAAACAGTTTACCTTTCATATGCAGATCATGCATTTTAATAATTTGTAGGTAATCAAATAAAAATAATTTCAACCACATTAAATTGCTACTGCAACAACCATGCTTGTTGCAGTCTCTTAAGTCTCTTAAGCTAAAGTGTTATCTTTCTCCCTTAACATTCATTCAGTAATAAAAATGTTGTCACTAGCAACAATTCTGGGTGTAGGGGGGTTAACAGTGATCAAAGTAATAATAATTCCTAATTTCCTAGAGTTTGCATTCAGAAGGGAATTTAGGTAATATATAGTATGCCAATTTCAATCAAGTATGGAAACAATGATAGAAAGTTAGAAGAGTTGGGAGATTTTCAAAGAAATGATGTGTGGTAATGACAGATAAAGGAAAATCCTGTCAGATGAAAGGAGAGAAGGACTATTGGTAAGAATGGAGCAGTTTGGACCTGTCTGACAATCCAGGGAAGAGTGAACAAAGACTAACTGTGATCTGGCCTATTTGAAGAATTTAATTTACAAAATCTTTACATCTAGAGAGAATGTAGGCTAATAATAATGCATAGCAAAAGGCAAAACTATCGTCAGTTACCAAAAAAATCAGAACATATCATAAAAGACATTAAAAGTTGGGATCTTATGCACTCAATGGAATAAATCACTCAACAGGTTTGCAATTCCATTAACATAATTATGTTTTTCTCACATTTTTTTATAATAGTTATTTGTTGACAAGTCTTAATCTCCCCTATGTTACATAATTTTCAAAGTAGGATACATATCTGTCTCATCACTACATCCATTCAGCACAGTACTATACTTACTGTATATATACACTATTTCTCAACTCATAGTTGAGCATGGCAGGTGTTATTTCACTAAGTCCTTATAAAAACTCTTTGATAAAGACTTACTCATTACTCCCTGTTTGCAAATAAGATAATTGAGTTACAAAAGGTGATGACAAGTAAATGGAAAACCTAGTTGATAAACATAGGACATTAGGTCCTCTAGATCCCTGTCTAATAGAACTATTGGCAGTGATAGAAATGTCCTGTGCAGTATCTAATGATATAACCATCATGTGACTGTTAAGACCTTTAAAGGTGACTAATCAACCAAGGAAAGTAATTTTAAATTTAAGCAATTTAAATTTAAATAGCCACATGGTCACTAGCTACCATGTTGGAAAAAGCAACCCTATGTTATGATTCCTCATCACTGTTGCCTAATCAATAGATATCAGTAAGTATACATCTGTAGGTGAGAGGATTATAGCTTTTATATATGCCTTTGGATACTATATTAATTATAACTTTGAATTTTCTTTCATTGACCTGAATGAAACCAACACATATTTTACCAATCTAGTTTATTTTGCCGACAAATATTTTCTATGATTATTGACTTTCTTCCAGAGGACATCCATTCTCTAAGCATGGTTGTTGCAGTAGCAATTTAATGTGGTTGAAATTATTTTTATTTGATTAACTATAAATTATTAAAATGCATGATCTGCATATGAATGGTAAACTTTTCCACTTATATTAATCAGAATATCACATTGTCCACTAAATATAAGAAAAGTAATTGAATAAATACATGCTGTGTATATTTGATAGTTAAATTTATCATAAAAGCATACCACACCCTGCATATATGGTTTTAACAATGAAAATTTACCTTCTCACTGTTCAGGTTGCTGAGAGTTCAAAATCCAGAAGCTAGCATTGTTAGTTTTCTCTTGACTCCCCTCCCCTTGTTTTGCAGATAGATGTAATATCCAGACATCACTTTTATCACTCTGTAGATCGTAATCATCTATTCTTAGGAAGACACCAGACTAAATTAACATCCACTTTAATAGACTCTTTTAAACTTAACTATCTCTTTAAGTAGACACTGTCTCAAAATGAAGTCACATTCTGAGGGGTTAGTACTTCAATACAAGAGTTTGAGTTGGGGTCAAAATACTGCACATCCGCTTTCCAGATCTTTGTTCTTTCTGTTTTTGTTTTTGTTTTTTGTTCTTTTCCTTTTGGCAGATACTTATGAATATGTTCTGGGGACAAAACTGAAAACTGGCTAAATAGTTTTTATCACTGTCACACACTTTTTAATGATAAAAATATGATTAATTCAGACAAAATAGTCATCTTCAATTCCTTATAAGACAGAAAATTAGTGGAAAATGCCAAAGGCCTATCATTAAGCATCTTAAAGGACAGCATCCTATCATTTTTGTCAAGGACTGAAAATTTCTCATTATTCTATTATCTGTAGTAAAAGTGTAAATATCATTAGAGTTTATTTTGCAGGTTAAAAATCTTTAAAGTATATCAACTCTTCACAGTTCTTATTTTAACCTTTGCTTGTATAGAAGAAACTTCAACAACAACAAAAATGGCAATTGACCTTATATGGCAGCAATACTATTTCTGTTCTCCAATTACAACTTACAAAATAAAAGGCATATTTTGATAACTAAAGGTAAAATGTCATGACAGATTTGACATATCTGCCATATATATCTAATTTGCATTAATATGCATCGAACTGAGTTGATTTTATCAGTACAAATGATTAAATGATTAAAATCCTGATATGCTAATATGAGAAAGAGTGGAAATTAATAGTATTGAGAGTTTTCCTGGACCATATCTTCAAATTGGAGAGGCAGTGTGAAACTATTTCTAGTTGCAGTGAGAGAGGATTATGCTTTTACCATGACCTGAGTTTTACTTATCCATGAAGCCTAGGTCATAACTTCCTGATCTCCTGTTCCTTTAATCCTGCAATGGTTTATTTTATCTGATTTTGGCAAGTTAAGAAGCCCTTGAGGGAAACCGGCCCTTTAAAGTGGCCATGTAGCTGGCCCATAGCAATGTTGTTTTTGGTGGTGAGTGAAAAATGGGTTGGGGGAAAGGAGAAAGGTATGTCTCTTTTCTTTATCAAGTGAGCATGAATATTAAGAACCTAGGAAATGGCTTTTATTCAGTAACTACCCCTATGTTCTCAATGTTATGCTCTTACAATGTTCTAATATAAATCTTGGAGAGATGGAGACTTGCCTATGATTAGTCATTCATCCTCAATTATTTCCCTAGTTCTGTCACTCTGAACCCAAAAATAAGGTGTCAGTGAGCCATGTATTACAAGAATTTGAGTTTTGTCTTTGGAACTATCTGAGGGTATAGTCCACTAGCTTACTTCTTATGAAACTTGTAATATCTTTCTTCTGACAGACTGGGTCATTTAAAATCTAAATCTATCCTGCCTGTCAGTTACCCAGCTTGTCTTTTAAGCTACAGGCTTCCTCTTACCCATTTTTTATGGCAATTTTCATGCCCCCAGGCTCAAGTATGAGGTGCTTTTAAATTTGAAGACAGACAATAGACATGAAAATCTATAGTTAAGATATTCTGCTTTTTCTTTCTTTTCTGTCTGCTTTTCTTTGATTATCCTCAGGAAAATGGGGGAAGCTGTATGCTCATATTATAGTGGCATATGGGGCTATGTCCTTAAGAGCCCCTACACTGTTTAACAATGAATATTAGTACTCTACTGTTATCATAATTTGGAAGTAGTTATGCAGAAAGCACATCTGTTTCACTCCAGGACCTAAGCGACTTGGAAATAAAAACCCATGATAATAAATACCTTTATACTAATTTAATTTTATATAAGGCTATGCCCCAATTCTTCCAGGTCCTTATTTTATTTTAGATTTATTTGCTTTTATTTTCATTTTTACTAATACCACTTTTCATAATTGAGACTATCATTTAAAAAAGATTGAACTTTTGCATTAGTCATTTAATGGTGGACTGCACCAATCAAAATGAAAGATCTAAGTAAAATAAAAGATCAAAATAAAAGATATAGATCACACCAATATCAATCTCAAAAGATGAAAATAAAGTCACAACACTTGTGAGAAACATTAAAATGGGTAATTCTGGTTATCTTTTCATATGTATTCATAATGAATATTTTTATTGCATTACTTATTGGTATTAATTTATATGTAGGTCACTGAGAAGGCCAAAAGGACATAGTTCAAGACTAGTACTCCTGAGTGAAAGTCTGCAGTGGTAATTCATGTGTACACTTCAAAATGGTTGAATCTTTGTAAAAATAGCTGCCAGTTATTGAGTATTATTTACTGGAAAGTAGTGCTAAATGCAGGTATTGTATATTAGAAAATAAATTTCTTCCCAAAAGGTTCAAATGAAGCAACTTCTATGAAATGACATGAATTTACAAAGGTCTTGGCAGAGGCGAAAGAACAATAAGCATCAACAGGCATGTAGAGAGAGAAATGATGAAACTCATGACCCTTAAGACTGAAGTTCAGAAGGGAAAATAGTCTCAAATTTTAGTGAAAGCTGAAGCTACATTACTCCATACTCAATTTTTTTTCTTCACTTAACTATTCTGCTGCATATCTTATGAACATACCACATTGTAACTAAAATTATATTGAATTATATAGCCTTGTCTCTTCCATGGGGTTTTAACACAGAATGCTCTGTTACTTTGTTGTTAAATTCCAGAATTTTTGACCATGGCAGAGAAACACTATTTAATAGAAGAATGAGTGAATGAGGTCAGAGTTTTTATGATATAATTTAAAAGTTCCTATTTTAAGAAAAGGTCCTTTGTAATTTCTGCTGACAGTCTTCCATAGAGAAAATTTGTTTTATTAAAATGCAGCAGTATTTCTATTTTGAGTTGCAAAGAAGAGAACTTGAGAAAGAAAAAAGATAATAGAAATACATGTTGGGTATATAAAACAATGTAAGAACTACCCTCTTAGATATTCCAACTTTTCTATACGGCAACTTATGTACAGTAGCATCATACCTCCCATTTAGACCAGCTAGATTTAGGTAGTATTATTCCTCAGATATGCAATTTTAATCATTGGATGAATATTTTTAGTCCTTACTTATTTTAAGTCAGAAACAAGAACATGGTCCATGCTATGGTTTTGTTTAGCATTTAAATCTAATTTTGATATCTGCAATGCTGATTGCTGTTACAGTTACTGTAAATACTAAAATAAACAAAAGTATTAATTCCTGTCTTTGCGGAAACAACACTCAAGTCACAGCAAACAGAAAACCAATACAAGCAAAAATAAGTATACACTATAATGTCAGGAACTTTTAGGTCTTATAAAACTAGAAATGAGGTGACAGTGTGAGGAAAGATGTGAGATGTTCATTTAAATTGTGTAGGCAGGAAAGTCTCTGACGAGGAAATGTGACAACGGAGATTTCAATAAATTGAGGGACAGTTTGAGCAGATATTGAGGAATAGTTACAGATTAAGGTTATGGCAAAATTTGAAATACATAAAGCAGATGCTCAATAAAAATTACTTTGAGAATTGAATTTATTACAATGCATATAAATGGTGCAATTAATAAGTACTCAGTTATTATTATAGTAACTTTGGTTTGCAACCCAGCTGTTTATGACTCAGAATCATAAAATCCCTTGTTTTCCGATGTATGTTACCACCCCATATTGACCACCATGAAGTCATCCTTCCATCATGGTCCACCTCAACATCCAGCTCTCCATTCTCCTTCTCCCTCTTCTGGTAAATTCAGATTTATATCAGATCTAGGTTTCGTTTTTGATTTGGCTTGAATTGACTCCTTTTTGTTGTTGTTGTTGATGTTTGTATTCCACACATAAATGAAGCCAGTCTTTCTCCTTTATCATTCTAACTTATTTCAGTTAGTGTTATCCCCTCCAGTTCCACCCATGCTATCACAAATGGCAAGAGTTTAATCTTTGTACAGTTTAATCTTCATACAAGAGTTTAATCTTTGTACATGCGTATGTACGCATGGGTTTTGTGTGTGTGTGTATGTGAATCTTCGTGTTTGTGTGTGTGTGTGAATCTTCATGTGTGTGTGTGTGAATCTTCATAATTCAATCATCTTCCCTTGGGCACTTAGGTTGTTTCTGTAATATAGATATTGTAAACACTGCTGCACTTAATATTGGGTGCATATATTCCTTCAAATGAACTTTTTATTTGTTTTTGATTTCTTTTTGTTGCTTTTTGTTTTTGCATTCTCTGGTTAGATAATGATGAATTATTGAATCCTGTGGTAGGTATATTTGTAATATTTTGAGAAACTATCATTGATTTCCTTAAGAGCTGAATTACTCTTAAATATTTTTCTCCATGTCTTGTCTTTGCCAACACTTACAATTTCTGGACTTATTATATGGGCCATTTTTATCAGTACAAGATGGTCTTTCATTGTGATTTTGATATGTATTTCTTGAAGATAAGAAATGAATTTGTGATATGTGTGTTTTAGGGCTGATAAAACATACGATGAGCTAGGTTGTTTAAAGGTTGTGAGTTATTTTCTAAAAGTTTCAGAGGCTGGAAGATCAAAATCAAGGTGTCAATTTGATAATACAACCTCTGAAAACTGAAAGGTAATCTTTTATTTCTTCCAAACTCTGGTGATTTATTGACATCTTTTGTGCTTATTGGTTTAGAACTGCATGAATCTAATCTCTGTTCATATCAGCTCATGGGATCCTCCTTGTGCCTCATATTGTCATCTTTTAATAACTTCAGTGAATTAAAGACTTGTTGTTTACTCCAGTAGGAGTAATCTAATCTAGTTATATTGTCAGTCATTCTTTTTCAAATATGACATGTTCTAATGTAATAACCACTTGAGTATCTGAGGATACAAAGATGATATATATATAATGTAACATACGTAGAACTAATTTAGGCATATATATGCATCTATTTATATCTATCTATCTATCTATCTATCTATCTATCTATCTATCTATCTATCTATCTATCTATCTATCTATCTATCTAACATCTATCTATCTAGCTATCACAAATTTAGGCAGAAAATTTAAATAGATATTTCTCCAAAGAAGAAAAACATATGATGAATAAGCATGTGAAACAATAGTCATTGACACTTATCAATGAAGTGAAAATTTAAAAAATGCAATAAGATACCATCTCATACCTCTGAAAATGACCTATATCAAAAATACTAGGAACAAATGTTTAGGAAATTATAGAGAAAGGAACCATCATACACTGTTCCTGGGAATGTAGACTAATCAACCTCTCTGGAAAACTGTGTAGTTGTTTTTCAAAGCATTAAAACTAGATATACCATATCATCCAACAATTTCACTTCTAAGTGTCTACCCAAAGGAATACAAAAACAAATCTGAAAGAATATGCATAATCCTAAATTCACTAAAGCACTTTTTATACTAGCCAATTTAAGGAAGCAACTTAACTGCCCAAGAACATAAGAATGCATTATATGTGATATAGACATACCAAAGGGAGAGGAGGCCCCATGGATTATTTTAGAGGAATCAGGACTTTTGTAATAGGTTTGGCATGAAAAATGTTTATTTGTAAAAATGTGAACTTATATCCCTAAAAATATACAGACTCTAAGGCTCTAAGGAAGTGTAGCAATAGTATTCTCTGGTTCCTAATATTAAAGCTATTGGGAACAATTTGTAGCTATTTTGTTCAGATTTATAATATTAGTTCAATTTTATTTTCCTGTGCATATCTTACTGTTGTCATTTCATTCTATCAGGATTTTAGTAAGATGCTCAATAAAAAATTCTCATGATAAAATCTTTATGACTTAGCTTGCATTCCTCTACTTGTTTCAAGCACAGTATTAATATGTTCAATATGTAACAAAGAGTTTTTGTTGTTGCTTGTTTGTTTTAAGGTAAGCTTGAATTTGCTTTCTTTTACCGGGCTTTAGGAAATTTGACTAACCTCAGTATACCACAGCTATCTATCCCAAATGCAAGAGCTCTTCATTTTCCCCATGTGGAGTCAATGTGCTCCCTGGTGGTTGCATTTTCCCTCCTTTCATAAAACAGAGAAATGTTTAAATCCATTTTCAGAAAAAGTCACTTCTTGCTTGCAGTAGATTTTAAAATAAATTAATCATTTTCTGAAATGAACTTTTCTTTTCACTTTCCATGCAACATAACTGACAGTTTCTTCACTTCAATTTTAATTTGAACGTACATTTTTGATGTCACATGCAGTAAGGTGTTAGCAAATGTACCATTTTAGCTCATCTCAAAATGAAAACAGTGTAAAGAAATGTACCTAACAAAAGGACAACTTCTGTAGGCTTTCATGATGTCAGTTTTATATGTTAAGTGACATATTATGAAAACTTTTATTAAGTTAATTACAGGAAGAGTTTGAACTCCTGAATTCTAATTCCTGCTTTTTTTTTTTAGATTTTGTCACAAAATCTGGCATTTTTAACCTCTGTGGACTTCTGTGAACTTTAGTTTCTTCAATTATTAGGAATTGTTTGACTCAAATATCTCTATAGTTGTTATTGGCTTCATTAGTTCTGTATGATAGGACTATACGATATTTCTACATTATTTTTTATCTTGAATTCATATGTGGAACTTATTAATATATAAGGTGTCTCATTGAACATCTAGTCAGGATCATTTGTCTTATCTCTGTTCTATTTTGGAAACTATTTTGAGTAAGAACATATCCACTTCCAATTATAGGAGTCTGAAGGCTGACTCCAGATTCTTTTTATTGTATTCCTAGTAAAGATACACTTTTTGAATCTAAAAGTGAGGATAACATTTCTAAGATTCAGGAAAGTGTGAACTTTGACACTAACATATAAAGCTATTCAATTGTACTTCCTGAAGTTTATACTTTATGAAGGCACAGTGCTGCTATTGTAAAAAATGCTTTTGAAACAAAGAAGAAAGTGGAAATATCTCCATAAAGGTAATTTTGACATAAAGATATCTTTTGTTACCAGTAGATTTCCTGAATATAATGATACAGTTCCTAGTGATAAAGAGGTTTTCATTTATATGTTTTCTATGACAATCAAGCAAGCTGGAAGGAAGGAAAAACGTGAACAGTCCTTAAATGTTTGTGATTTTGGGCACCATGTCAAGAAATAGAAAAATAAAAATGAATTGCACAGCAAAGAATGAGAGTACTTTGAAATGAGCAGATAGTATCTTATTTCTTTACTAGCAATATGTATATTAAGAATAGTCAACTAATGTCCCAGTTAATAAATTTTAACTGTGTAGGACAACTATATTTATAAATTCATTTATTGTTGTAGTTATTTCAGAGTATCACATAATGAGTGTTTTTTTAAAGTGTTTCCATGATCACTTGATTCTGTGCATGCTTTTTAGAGACAGTAATATTTTAAGGAGTCAACTGTAAGTCTTAGATTTCATTACCCAGTTAAGAGATATAGAACAAGAGACTCTAAACCTTCATTTTTTCATCATGATAGCTGTAGAAAATAAATACCATGCAATTTGTGATTTAGGAAATGTTACCCAAAATTAAATATCATTATTATTAGAGTTAGATATGAGGTCTTCTGAAATACAGCTCTGAGTTTTCCACTACATGAAATGACATCCAATAAAATATAATTATGTGTATAGTTTTTACAGATTACATATTATTATATATTCTTTGATAAAAAATATTGAGATACAGGAATTCCAAATTACAAGTTCAATGTCCTAAAACATTTAATTTGAGTAAAGATATGAATCTTGGCATTCTGACTCCACATTTGTGTTCTTAGTTACTGCTACTTGTTATCTTCATATTACCAATATTGAGTTCCTATAATAAAGGCTTCTGACAGAATTAACAGCAGTCATTCAATGCAAGTTCTCTAGAAAAATCTGTCTTCTTATATTCCCAGGATGCATAGAAAACTGCTTTAACAAAACACAAGGATAATATTAGAGAAAAATAAATTGCATAATATAAACACTGTTATTATATGGCACAAAGTAAGAAAATCATCAACATCTATGCAGGAGAGTGCCAAGAATTGATTGAATGCCAAAAATCTTGGCATTTTTGCTATGTTACACAGAAGTTGTTGGAATAAAGTTTGCAGTCACAATTGTGTGCAAAATGTCACTAAAGACAACTCTGCATGTGTTAGCATCCTTTTATTCGTCTATAATTGCCCTTTAGTTGTTCCTCATCCAACTTTGTAACCCATACATAGTATTTTATATAAAAAATATGCAACTCTTCATATTCCCTGAATATGAAGAACAATAGTTATCTGTGTAAAAATAAATTATGCAAATTTTGCTAAAACTCTAGATAGTAAAATCTTAAGTTGAAGGAGTCTTTAAGCTTATGGGAAGAGATTAACATAAAAATGATGTATTTAGGCAATTTTGTGTTATAAACTATTTTATATCATTTTAGGTATAAAATTAAATTATTTTATATAAAACTGATGCAACCTATTCCTTGAATATATAGAACAATGGTTCTATATATATAAATAATATATATATTATATAAATAATAATATATAACATATAAATAATAATAATAATAAATAAATAAATTATTCAAACTACTAAAATTCTAAGTTGATGGGGCTTTTAAGCATATGGGAAGATATTAACATAAGAATGATATATTTTGGTAATTTTATGTTATGAATTATGAGCTTTCAATTAAATAAAATCTTAAATTATTCATTTGTCTCCACTAATTAGCAAGCTTGTGTCTGCTTCAGTTAAGCATGAAGTCAATACTGGTAGTCTTTCATCTCAAGGACTGCATTTGCAATTTTCTTAGTCTTCTGGGATTTAGTGCAATTAAAATAAAATTGAATTTTTGACTTAATTTTGTTGAACATGTTTTCTGGCCAGAAAACCCCACAGCTTCACAAGGTAGAAATTTGAGTAAGGTGCAGTGTTTTATTACTCGAGGTAAGTATATTCTTTCTTCCTCATTAAGTTCCATGACATACATAGTTGATATTTATCCCAAAACTTTACAATTTTTTTTCTGTCATACTCATTTGTTTGCCTACAGTTAACTAAAAGTTTGCTGGTTAGTCAAACCAGGTAGTTATTTGATATAGTATCTCACTGGACACCTATAATACTTTATTTTATAATACTTTAGTAGTCTTCAACAGGAAGAGGTGACATGTGCAGTATCTGACATGATTTAATCCATATTCTTCATGTTCAGTTGATTTTTTTAATATATTTTTTAGTGAACACCATTACATTACATCTTTGTTCATAATTTTCACAGTATATAAATTGTTCCCTCAGGTGTGGTCATCATAGTTCCCCCACTACCAGAAGTCCTCCACCATAATCCATTGTGCTTCTTCCTCCCAGTTCCCCTCCCCTCCTTCATACTTTAAACCTGTAGTCACTTGTTAAGGGTTGATTTTAAAGTTTATCTTTCTCTGATTCTTTATTTGGTTTCATTTGATTCCACATATGTCATCCAACATTTATTTTTCTCATTCTGGCTTAATTAAATTAGGGCAGTCCTTCTAATTCCATGCATGCAATTATAAATGGTATTCATTTATTTTTTTTAATCACAGTGTAGATCCCAGTGGATACATCTACCACAACTTCTTGATCCATTCATTTGCTTTTTGACTTTTAGGTATTACCACTATCTTGTCCATTGTAAGTAGTGCTGCTATAAATGTCTGCTGGTCTATTTATATTTACTGCTGCTGGTATTAGATACAAATGAATTATGGATGAGATCTTCTGCTTCCCAAGAATCCAGTGTGATATGGTAGAATGGAAGAATGGACACAAATTCTAGAATTAGACTGTCTCAGGTCACAATTTTACTACTTTGAGTTTGTATAAACTCTTTAGTATCTCTAAACTACTAATTTCTTATTTAAAAAATGAAAATGTCAGCACATTGAACATGACTTATTTAAAGTAGATTGCATACATATATCTTAAAAAAGGGAAGAAAAGTTCCTTTTAGTTTAGTCTTTGGAAATATTCTACAGATATTTATTTTAAAAGCACTATAAAGTTGCCTTAAAAGGAAAAGAATGACTCATAAACTTGTGCTTCCTGGAAGACAGAACATATGCGATCATTTCTTTGCTGTGAAATTATAAATTGATTAGATAAAGGATATCAATATAGAGTTTAGAGACTTAAAGTTGCTATTTGAAATATCACAAAATACACTTTTGAAAAATTTGGAGAACAAAAGAAGATTTAGAGACAAATTATTGAGTATTTACTATTTTTTCCAAATATCATTTTTGTTGAGAAAAGCATCTTGTGGTAGCTCTACTGGTGTGTCCTGAATTATATCATAAATAATAAGTTATTTGTTCAAAAGAGTGAAAGCCATGTTCATAGGCTATTTTAGGGTAGAATAAATTTATAATAAATGTAAAATAAATGCAAAAATGCAAAAAAATTAAATAATATGGTAGAAGAGTATTAAAATATAATCCCTGGATCACTAATATGAAATTTATTGTTTTTTTAAGAATAAGACTAGGGAAGTACTCTACTCTAAACCATTAGAATTAGCATCTGTAATGATAGTATCAAAAACATAAAGTTTTAATATTTTTATTCTAGTACTCCTTATATATTATAAAATATATGCATATATATTAATAAAATATTAACTATATACATATTTAAAATTTTTAGTATTGCTCCTTTGGGTTAAAGGGTCAAACCCATTGAGGTGCAATTTAACTGAGGTACATACTGGGTATAAAGATTATTTAGGGATTCTTGTCAGTAGTTCACATAGATTAATTACAAATACATATAATGCAATCTTTTCTAAGTTAATGATTACCTTTTAACTTCTGCATTCATCCCTATCTGTCAGTTTCTTATTTTTGTATTGATTCATTCTACTAACTGTTACTATGAGGCAAAATTCTGTGTGGTCACAATCAAGTTTTTAATCTACCTAGAAACTTTTCAATGTGAAAGAGAAGATAAACAAGCTCATTTGAATTGCAGTGCAACATAATTGCCATATTAGATGTTACATGACATGTTAAGAATGAAAGGTATATCTTACCCAATTGACAGCTGATAAACCTTAAGGTTGAATAGAAGTGGAGCAGAAGGACTAAGGCAGAAATTGTGTTGGAAAAATGGAAAGATTGTGCAATGGTAGGAAGTGATAAATGTATGTGTTTGGGACTTGTTAGTAGTTTCTAATAGCTAAAGTACTTACTTGGTTATAATAAGTCATATATAATATATAGTAATAAATGACACACATGAGGAGTACGATTCTCAGACTAGGCAGTAATTTAGTGCTGGAGTCACTATTTTCATCCTATATACCCTGAATTCAATGTAATAAGAGTTTCATTTACCATATGGAGATAAAGGATTAGAACAAGAGTGTCTTATATTTTTGAAGATAAACTGTGTTGTCAAAAGACAAGTTTTAGGATGAAAAACTGGTTATAAAATTGAGTGGACTTTACCAAACCTATAAAATTGATTTATGGGAACAATGCTTACCCAAGAATATTAGTATTATTATAAAGACTTAGTACTAATTATTATGTTTTAATTAAATAGTGAATGCTCATCTAAAAGGTCAATTCTTTAAAAATTGCATATGGCTAGTTTGACTACTGAACTAAGTTTCTCTCTAAGTTTGTCCATGAATCTTTACTCTCTTGTGACATTGAGAAGTAGGTTTACTAATTATATTCTAACATCATGGACTAGATATTAACTTTTTCTATAGGCAGGTGTGCTAAGAAAATGTATGCATGGGATGGACTTATTTGAGAAAGTAAGGAGATAATGTGAGTTTATCTTCTATAACTGGCAGAAGATATTCTGACAATAAACTCTTATTAAAGAGGTCTGATTAACGCAAGCAGATAATACTCATTCTTCATCTATCTTTCTGTATCCTGGGGAGTTCACCAAAGTGTAATACTAGTTTTTTTTTAAACAGCATTTAGTGAAGGAAACAAACATATCTTCCTGGAGTTAAAAGGAAAATAAATTTCTACGTACATTTATTAATGACAAGATTTTTTGACAAACAACATATACACTATTAGTTCTTTTAGAAAGAGTTCAATGTAAGAGAGTGTTACTGGGGTAGGGGACTATCCCTTTTTAAATTTTTGTCACTGAGGGTTCACACAGCTGCATGCATGCAAGCAATTGCCCAGAGATCAAACCTTACCAATAAGTGTAAGCATATAGGCTTATTTACAGTAAAGGGGAAAAACAGTGTTTAATAGTCCACACCTGCACAAGTATCCCCAAAAGAAAGGAACTCCACTTCTGTTCCTCAGGGATCTGTGTGGGGTTTACCTCAGTGCAAAATCACCAAGTTACATCCTTGTCTTTGGTTCTCTGTCACTCCAATCAGCATCAGGTGAACACCAGGTTCAGCTTGGGTATATCCGGGTTGCATGGTGGCTCAGCACTTCGTCAGTGTCACCTCTCTTCCACCTTCACACAGCTCCTGAACTTTTGGGGCCTGAATGCTGGGAGAGTCCCAGAAGACTGCACTTCTGGGACCTCTTCCTCCAGGAGCCAAAACTTCCTAGACCTCTGAACTTGCCTCTGCTCTCCTCCCCCAAAATTCACATCCTAGTCTGTACTCCTTTCTTTTTCATCCTCTCACCCCTTCTTCCAAACCAGAGCTCCAGTTTCCCTCTACACATTCTCTTGGTGCTTCATTTTCTCTTCCCCACCCAGAATTTGCAACAAAGTGAAAGAAGTGAGCACCCTTATCTGTTTTAGGTCATCTTTTACCTCTGTATTTTTCAGACATAGCTAATGACAATACCTAAATGTTATGAACAAATACACTGCCCATGTTAGGGTCATGGTTTCAGAAGTATACATTATACAAATATAATTTTCAACTCCTATATATACTTCCCTTGTCATAATGTCTGCAATAAATAGTTCACTAAGCTAATTCATCTCTGACTCCAAGAAAATCCCCTTAGAATACAAAACATTAATTCCAAAAGAAAATTGCACTCCTGTGTTTATTGTAGAACTGTTTACAATTGCCAACTTACATGGAAACAATCTAAGTGCCCAAATGCCAAATGAGTGAATAAGATATATATTTCACTGATCATTAATAAATTATAGCAATGCAGATATTACTGCCATCAAGAAGAGACTCCTAGAATATCAACCTGTCAAAAAAGGTATGGTTATTCATTCTACTAAAAATGTCAGCAAGCCATCAGATCAGCTTTTTCTTGAAAGATTTTCTTACAGGTTGACCTTAAGGTTTCTCTGTTACTTGAAATGTCCCACTTGAAGAACAAAATGTAGTGTACCAAGAATTCCACCAGTAACTTGCTAACCTGCTCTCTGTAGCCTAAAACTTTCATTTAGAATTCTGGAACTTCCAGGTAGAGACTTTAACTTTCCAGGTAGATACTTAACTATAACAAATATTTAACAGATACTATAACTATAACAGATACTTAACAAAATCTTTGCATTTTAAATGGTATTTTGGCCTTAGGTAAAAAATTATATTTAATATTTTTAGAGCAACATTCAAGAACAGGGATGATTTAGAGAAGCTTTCATCTAGCTTTAATGAAGTCGTATCTTTTCTGATTTTTGTCAGCTTAGTTTATTTGTTAATCCCTTTAGGAAAGTTAACTCTGTCATGGTAATCTGACTTAATGGCATGTGAAATTTAAGGTAGAAATAAACTGTATAATGAGCTTAAATACCTTAAGCTCATTTAAAAAAATCGAGATAATAAAAGCATTTAAAGAATGTACATGCATATTAGGGTCCAGGAGATGCTTATTGAAATCTAAATTAACATGGAACAATACTACTGCCACCAATGTCTGCAGAGACTTTAATTTAGTAATTCATTTTCCTCTCTCCACAGCACTCATCACACCACACCCACCACGAAGGCACCCATGGTCTTCTGTTACCATCCATTGAAGCCCCTCCTCATTATGTTGTTCCCCCTCTCTTCCCTAACAGGTTGTCTCAATTTTATAGTTGGATTTCTACGGCTTATTATTTGTCTGGTTTTAGTGCTTTTAGCATTTTTCCCCTTTCTCTCCTGAATGTCTTACAAACTATTTTAAAGGCAATATTGTATTCAATTTTGTAAATAACCCTTGTTTGTTCCCCTGTGCCGTATATATATATATATATATATATATATATATATATATATATATATATATACACTTAGGAGATATTTATGTAATAATTTTCCTAATGAACATAAAGATCTATACAGGAGAAAAGTATATTTGCATAATGACTTATGCTATCTTTATAATAAGAATGCTGGTAAATTTCTTATAAGTGTTTAAAAAGGAAATTCTATAATACTTATGCATTATAGCATTACATTTTACATAGTTAGGTGTTATTTACTTCATTGCTCTTACAGAACCATGACAGATTTTCATAAATTACATATACATGTACATGTACATATACTCACATATGTATGTGTATGCTCATATATATGTCTCTCTCTCTATATATATATATCATGAATGCATATTTAGCTTTCCTTGCTGTATGTTTGCATCTTTTATGAGTGTTTAGTGAGTAAAAGTTCATAATTTTAATAAAAATTAAATCTTATTTTAGTTTGGAATTATACTAAAGATTCTCAGTGAATTCCAAAATTTCGGACCTAAAATGTCCAAAAGTATCATAAAGAGTGCATTCTGTACTACTTTGTGATGTTCTACCTCAATGCTTTTTGATATTTTTTTTTATATTCCTCTGTTTGATATGCCCTTTTCCTTC
This sequence comes from Uropsilus gracilis, assembly GCA_004024945.1. Taxonomy (NCBI): domain Eukaryota; kingdom Metazoa; phylum Chordata; class Mammalia; order Eulipotyphla; family Talpidae; genus Uropsilus; species Uropsilus gracilis. The sequence continues at coordinate 101,450 of PVHY01001123.1, read as the reverse complement.
ATATATATTTCCTTAATATATTGTTTGTCTAAACCATATAATCCTAAGACATTCCATCATGAAATCTGCATATTCCAAAATTCTTAAACAGCATTTTTCCAATAAAAGTAATATTTAAGTTTTATGATTTATCAGTGATTTTATTTATACCTTTTTCCCCAGGTGTATTGAGAAGTGACTGACAGACTGACATACCCTGTTATATAGTTTAAAGAGCACAGCATGATGGTTTGATATAAAATATTGTAAATTAATTATAATTGCTAAAACTGAAATTCATATCCAAAAGAAGAGAAATAAAAATATTTTTCCTGATGAAAAACTCTTAGCATTTGTCTTAAAACATAAAATAGGGCCGGGCGCGGTGGCGTGTGCCTGTATGCGGCAGCTTAGGAAGCCATGATAGGGACCCGGGATCGCAGTTTGAGTCCCGCCCAGGGGAACGTAGCAAGACTTAGTTCCAAAAAAATGAGCTGGGTGTGGTGGCACCGCCTGTAATCCCAACTACTTGGGAAGCTGAGGATGGGGATTGCTTGAGTGTGTGGGACCCCGGGCAACATAAGCCTACAGTTCCACAGGCAAAAATAGCAGTACCTATTCTAAAAAAAAAAAAAAAAAAAAAAAAAAAAAAAAATTTATATGAGAATTTTATAGTAACCTTTATATTTTAGATTTACAAAGTTTAGGGTAACATTTCACTTAATTTAAATTTTTGAAGGGCTAATACAGAGTAATATTTGTGCATGATTCTCACATAGAAAGTTCTAGAACAAGAATTCTTATTTTTGAAAAAAAAAGTTTACACATTTAATTCATTTATTACAATGGGTAAAGTCAACTCTCTTGTCTTATGGCAAACATTTTTAAAATGTCAAACTGTAAACAAGTAATATATCCAGATCTGATAGTAATGATAAAATAACAATTACAATTGAAAAACTAATCTCTGCAAATTGGTTGGGATAATCAATTATAATCTTAGTGACTATCCTGAGACTATCACTTATCATATGCTTATTTTTTATGTTAACAAAAAAATGATCTTAAGTTTATGTCAAAAAATTTCCATAACCACGTTCCACATATAGTCTTTCGGTGCTTTTCGTCTCTATATTCTATTTTTTCTTAAAAATTGAAAAGATTTTACTTATATTTTAAAATGGTTCTACCATTTCCATATAGTTCATTTGAACTTTTATTTAGCAAATTCATTGTAGACCGTTTAGGACATCAACTGTGTATTGGATAATTAAATCTGTCTAAATGAAGAATTAGTTATTCAAGCTTGACAAATTCTCATTAACACTTACAGAAATATGGGATACTCTAAGAACAGGAACAAAGAAATCAGAGTATTCTCAAATTTGATTATTTCTTCAAAGATTTAACCTCAGAGTAGACTAATGATGTTATATATATATATATAGATGTCATATATACATACACATATATACATATATATACACATATACTATATATACATGTATAATATATATAATAGTATATATGCAAATATACAATAGTGTATATATACTGTGTATATATATATGTGTGTGTGCAAAGGACTCAAAAAAATATAAATCTTAAAAAGATCTTTGCTTTTATATTTTTCTAAATAAAAACTCACAGTTTTGTGTATTTAGTAAACTAAATATAAAAATTTTTAAATGATAACAAAGAACTTTCTAGAGAAATGGCCATGGAGAAAGCTAACTTGTCCTCACTTATACCCCATGAACCAGTAATTGATAATATTCAGCTTACCATTGCTAACATATAGCCATAGGATTTTGACAAAATATGTTAAGTGCATTAACTAACAAGAAATGCATAGTTCTTATAGGATAAAGGCTTTTTATTCAGTTTTACGGGAGAGAACTTGGATGACTTTTCAAATAGAAGTGGAATAAAAATGGAGTCTGTTGGGCATGCGTAAGTAGTAAATTTTGCTCTAAACAAGATTTAATTAGCCAATTATCTAATAAAAATTGGAATTCATAAACAATGCGCATCTGAGCATGTTGAATAAAAGTTGCAAATTGCCTGTATTCATCACAAATGAATGAAATATCATTAAAGATATGTAAATACAAAATAATTTATAAGAATTTTGAGGAGGAATAGGTAATTAAAAAAGAAACGTGAAGTGATATAAGGTATCTTCCTATCTGAAATGTGCTAATGATATTTTTCACAAGAAAATAATTGTAGTTCAAGACCATTTAGCAGTCTAGCTGCAATTGACAAGCTTTACCCTTCTTCCCCTTCTCAGTTTAGTAAACATGGTGTTAGGGAATTAGAGGAAATTTTTGACTTTCGTATATACTAGAATTGGAAAGTGATATTTGACAGAGGATGCAGTTTTTATTTTAAATGATCCTACTGCCATTTAACATTTCAGAGGCTTTTTTTACTTCACCAACATATTGTATATTTAGTGCATTGATATCTGATATGGTTATCAAAAGAACTTAAGCTGTCTCACTCACTAAAGTATATTCATAATTCATTGTGTATATATAATTAAGGGACATATTACCATTCTCATATTACCATTCTCATAGCTATATTATATATATTAAAAAATAAACAAGATAACCATTAGACAGAGCTGCCTTTGATGTAATCAAAACAAAATATAGGTCAGTCAAGAAAATGAAATTTATGAACAACCAATCACAGTCAACTATACCTTCTCCAATGAGGCAATCGCTTAAAGTATAGACAATCAGATAATCTGATATCATCCTATTCAAACAAAATGCATATTCTTGGCACTTTTAACTACCTCTTTTATGTCATAACTCTTTTAAAATATAAGAGATATTTCCTTCACTTTGTGCAAAGTCCCTATGAATTCTGTTGTAATCATTGCTCTCCACTGGTTGGCCATGAATATATTCATCTTTGTCTTTCTAGCCCAGGTCCCAGAAGCATTACTGATTTAGTGGAATAACCATTGTTTCAAGGAGTGATTATTTCTTTGTGACCAGAGACTCAACTTTATAAGTTCGCTAAGAATCACTCAAACTCTGAGGGAATAGCTTAAACTAACCAAAGTCATGAGAGACCAAATAAGACCTTTTTATTGCCACTGTCAATTTATTTGTATCACATACTCTCATGGATTTTTACAAAGGCCTCCAATTTCTCTATGCCCCTGAATCTCATATTTTGTTATCTTTAATTTATGTGTGTAGCATTTTGCTTGACACATTATAGATTCTCAACAAATATTTATTGAGACAGTGAATATATTGCCCATAGGATAAATAGATCAGTCGGATGGAACAAATGTCTGTCTGTCCTATAGGGCAAATTTTGATAACTTGATCATGATAACCTGTCTATAAAGGATTCCCAGTGACTTTGTTTTCTCACATTTATGGTGTTTTATAGTCATCACCCACATTTCAGAGGAGTCATAGAATATGGCAAAATGACAATGTGACTACTGAGCTTGGGTTTTAAAAAGCATTTCAGCTTTTCTTTTTGGGCTTTTAGATTCCCAGGTTTATATGGGCTATGTTGTCATATGACAAAAGACTTTCAATAGTTCTATGGAGAGATCCATGTGGGGATGTCAAAACTATTTAATGCTTGTGCCTATTTTCCAGTCTTGTGTGAATCACTTTGAAAGTGGGGTTTTACAGCATCAGCCCATCTTCCGGATTGCAGTGCAAGTGACATCTCTGTGGGAGATCCTAAGTCATAACCACTGAAGGAGACTTCTTTCTGAGTTCTAAACATAAAAAATGTGAAAGACAATAAATGATTATTGTGGTATTAAGACTCAGTTGTTAGGTGATTTTAACTAGTTTTTTTATTTTAATATAAATTCTATATTTAACTAATATAATTTAACTAATCTAAAACTATATTTTAACTAATAACTTACACAAAATGGTTTGCTACATCTGATATGAAGCTTGCAAATCTCTAAAAGTCTTAAGGCAAATATCACTCAATTTTTACTTCTGGATTCCCCAAAATTATTGAGTTTAACAAATCTATTTCACTGGTATCACTAGTATCACTATCCATTCTTATTCAGGTTAGATATTTCATTTTGTTTTCTGTGATTTTTTTCACATTACACAGCTCTAATACATAATTTATATTACACAGTGTTCTACAGTTACAGAATTTTTTGTTTTATAAAATTAATTAATTTAATACACATAAATATCAATAAAACAGATACACTTATCCCATTGTTGCAGGTAAGAAAGCAGATTTAAGCAAACTAAACTTTATACAATCCCCAAAGCTTACATCTTATCACTACCTATCTATCTATTACATCTTATCACTACCTATCTATTACATCTTATCACTACCTATCTATGTAGTTAATAAATTATAGTTACCCCACCCTTAAAATATTCTACATATTAACCACCTTAATAATGAGCCATTCTTAGCATAAACTTAAATGAGACACATAAATCCTTTGGGTTGTGAATCATACTTTTGATCTTTAAGGGAAATGAGATTACTAATACAGAAGTAGAAGATAAACTAAAATAGAACAAAGTAAACATGAATACTCAGATGCAGAATCACTGCTTAGACCACTTCATCCATGTTCTTTATTGCAACCTCTTCTCCCAGCTTAGTACTATTTCTAAGCAAGTGTTTTACCTAGTGATAGAAGACTGTTGGAGAGTTTTGAAGAAACTTTACTTTTTCACTCCAAAATAGGGTCATCAATAAAAATTATCCAAAATGACCAATCAATCAAAATGTGTCAAAATGACTGGGAAATACTTTGATCCCATGACATGAACAAATTCCTACATATTTTCTGTTTCTAATAACTTGGACAGGGCTGTTTTAAATAGATTTTTATAGTATATTCTATAACCAGTGATTTCAATATTTAGTAAGTTAAGAGGTGAATACTGAAAACAATGAGAACAAGAGTGACTTTATTTTTTTCTTTATCATGAATTTTCTATTTGTTACATTAACCTGTATGTGATATTTATTAATTATTGCAATTTTTTCATAGAAATCTATTGAACATTCTTAAAAATAAAAAAAAAATCACTGCTTTACAAATAACTTACTCTCTTTTCCAATAAAAATATTAATGTGAAAGTAAAGTAAAATATTAACTTTTTTAACTTTTCTAGCATTAGTTTTTACTGCAATTCTCTTCACACACAGTTTTACTTATCCTCACCTCTGTTAGATGTGGTTTGTCTCTTTTCAAGATCTTGTTTTTTGTAAGAATGACTTTACTTTAATTAATGCCTTGCATTCTAAACAGGAGGCACCTTCTATGCATCTGTGCCCCATAATCCTGAAGCAGATTTAAGGGCAGTGGTTGGTGTGTTTTTTGTCAACCTACCTGTTCAAGTGCATCTCAAGTGTAACACTATGCTGCATTTTGTATTGGATGGGAGTCCAACATTTGACAGTCCCAGTGTTTTATTAAAAAAATGTTAGACTGGTAATTGTCAGGCTGCTATAGTGGACCTATGAAATATTTGAAAAAGAGAAAACAGGAGAAAACAGAATATTCATGTACAGTTTCACTAAATCTAGTGAAAGGAATCTGAAGTCTTTTTTTTTAACTCTAACAAGAAAAGAGAGTTGAATGTTACAGGGTGCAGAGTTAAAGAAGCTGGGTATTAAATTTAATTTTATTTCTTTATAGTTCTTGCTCTATGATCTTGAAACTGTTTTCAGTATCTCATGGGTTAAGGAGTCACAATTATAATTTACATTTTTGTTTTCAGGATTGTTAGTAAGAATCAAATAAGGAAACAATTCAAGAAGACACCTTAAATTCCAAGCACTTTCAAAAGATATGCATTATTAACTTTTATTTGATTTTTTCTTATGTGACTGTAGTACTGAGCATTCTTGAACTGTTGATTTATTCCCTGTGTTTATCCCTCTAGGTCATGGACACTATCCTTCCCCCTCTTTTTCATGTACTTCAGATCTATGAATGGTAATCTTGCTAGTTTTGGCTTTTTTCATCAATAGTTTGGTTTCTTTATATTCTGCATATAAGTGAGACCACTTGCTATTTATCTTTTCCACTCTGACTAATTTTGGCTGGTATAGATACACAATGCATAGTACTACCTTCTTAAATATCTATCCATTTACTCTCCTCTCACCACAGAGGCAAGGGCTATATTTCACCTGTCTTTAAATCCTCTGTGATATTAATGTCACCAGATTGAAATAAGCATATTATTGAGCTATTAATAAATATAGACAGATTGTATTTTTCCTTAACACATGGGGAAGATAAATTGATCATATACAAATACATGTCTAGAAAGAAAAAAAGAAAGTGAGGTTCATGAACAGGAGGTTACTGGTAAATATTTAATGGCCAGATTTTCAGGGAATGTAGGTGAGATTAAAATCCTGTTTTAGATATTTATGATTTATCTATGATATAAATACTCGAAGCATTATTTTTTTTCATGTTTTCACTGGTGTTATTGGAAAGGAATTTGTGATAGCACTCTATTATATAGCATCACTTGAGTATAGAAAGAAACGTAAAATTTTTAAAAAACATAAGTAAGAAAAATGTAATAAAATAGTCAAGTAACAAACTTGGAAGAATTATTTTGTATTAAAATAATTTATGTAACCACAAATTCAAAAAAATTAGCTTTTAAGCATGGTAGCTTATCAATCAGATCACCAGATTTCCAGAAAATGTGATACTGAAGTTTTATTGACTCTTGTACACAGATGAATATATTCCTGTCTTTAATATCAGTCTGATAACTCATTAAAATATTCTTCACAATTTATCTTAGTTTGGAATTAAGCACAATAATTTTGTTTTTTATTTTTATTTATTTACTTATTTGTTTATTTATTTATTGCTGTAACTTGTACAAGGAATTTTACTTTTTACAACAGTAAGATGTTTTCATCAATAACATTTTATATCCCTTAGACTCTGGTCAAGATGTCAACCAATTTATATGTGCATAAGAAATCAGTACATCAAGTTTGAATCCCTGTTTTTTTAACAATAAAGAAAAATGTATGAAATGTTTAAATAAGAATTGATATTTGATGACAATTCTTAGCCTTAGCACATTTAAAGCATATCCTAACTCTTTTATATAAAACTAACACAATACACAAAATTTTAGTTTAATCACAGAATGAAATTATAACCCCCCACTTCCTATTTCTTGAACTGTCAGTTAAAAGATGTTTTATGCATCTTGTGAAATTTTAGTTAAAAATGCTGTAAAATACCTATTTAAAAGGCTGATATTGATGTCTGTTTAATGCCCATACTTCCTTGTATCCATGTCTTATCAGGAAAACTATGACATTGATAGCGTAGATATTAAATAATGCCTGCAAGTGTAAAAGCAGAATTTAAATGAGGTCAATCAAAAACTCATGACTTGTGAGAAAAAGAATCCTAGTTTTTAATTGTTAAACACATGGTAACTATGAATGTGGTCAAGTTACTAATGACTATGCATTTATTTTCTCATCTATAAGGAATGTGTTATAAGCATCATGGGCAGTGTTATAGATTTATAAAGATAATGTATGCAAAATTATATAAAGTTTGTTCTGGGTATGTGGTAGTTATTTATTAGGTTCAGGAATAATTTGAGGAAATGAGACCATGAGATGAATTGGATTTCAGCCAAAGAAATACAGCTCTTACCAGCATATGAAATCAGTTCTTTAATAACCTTACCTGACCAGGACTTGGATTTCAACCCTTAGGACAACACTAAACCTGCTTTTTATGAGTCAACAGCCATGCCATCATAATTACAGCATCATCCAACCTGCTATGAAAATCCATTAGTGCATCTGACTTGTTCTTTTGAGGGTTAGGAAGGAAACATGATGATGCTCATTAAAATGTTGAAAACATCATTACATTAAAAGGAACATAATGAAGTCAAAAGTAATTAATTTGTTTTTAATTTATAAGACATAATAAAAAATCTGTGTTCACTAAATCTATGTATCTATTTTAATCTGTTTAAAAACCATGTATGCAAATTTATGGTTACCCAGATGACACTTAAACTTGTGAATCAAGATTTAACAAAAGATTTATTTTGAATTAATTCTCTTAGGGACTGAGGGATCTTTGATAGATAACCTCTTTGGCAAGTGTTTCAGTGAAAAAAAATTTTTGAGATATATTTTAAAGCAGCTAATTTATTCAGTTATAAATCATTTTTCCCCAGTAGGAATTTGTCTCTTTTTTTCCCTTTGTCAGCTGATTTGTTCTGGGTTTTGCAATTTCTTGAGCTTATGATAAGAACCTACTGCAACTCCCTATCTCTCATTTATCTGGTCATTAGTAGATCTTCTGTCAAAAAACTGCTCCTCACAGCAGGTCAAATTTAGTTTACAAAAGTTTTCTTTGATCAGGGAGAAATTATTTTGTTATATTCTACTTTATCTTATTGTATCATGCTAGTTTATTTTAGTTTATGGATGTACTACAGATACACATTCTGCTAGTGTTTTGGAAATATAGGATTTACCCTCACAGGTGTAATAATTGTAACTCCCTCAGCATTCATGTACCCACAGTCCTCCACCAAACTCTGTTTTCTCCCCATTCTGTTCTAATCTCTACTCTTCCCCTGGATTCCTCATTTCCACAGTCAATTTTCCAGTACTGGTTTTTAAATTTGTTTATGCATTGCCCTTTGTTTAGTTTCTTTATATATGATGTATACGTTATACTATCTAGTACGTATCCTTATCCTGGCTCATTTTCCTTAGTATAGTCCCTTTTAACTTCATCCATGTTACCACAAAAGACATTTTTAAATCAGTTTTGATCACTGCATAGTATTCCATTGATCCACTTATCTGTTTTGGAGTCCTTGACTTGTTACCACAGCTTATTTATTGGTTATTGGTTATCATGCTACAGTAAATAGAGGAGTGCAAGTTTCTTTTCAAATTGGTGTCTGTGTGTTTTGGGGTGGATACTTAAAAGTGAAACTGATATGGGACTGTGGTGAAATTGGGATCCTATGGCACGCAGCATGATAATGCTGCAATATGATAGCAGCCACTGTGCCCTGGTGGGTGGAGAATTGAGAAGGGAAGCCAAGTCTTCTCATGAGAGGAACAGAAAGAGGGGATTTAAGAGAGAGAGAAAGCTGGAGAAGGGAGAGAGAAGAGTAACAGCAGGGAGGCAGGAGGCCTCAGAGTTGCTGCTGCTATGTGGGGCAACAGGACAGGGAAGGAAGCCACACAGTGTGTTTCCATTCCTAGCCTGGGCTGTTGAGGAGCCATGGAAGCATGTTGAAGAAACTTGTGACTTGTGTAAGCTGACTTGGAAATGTGGTGCTTGAAATTTGTTTTAATTTTGAAACTCTAAAGTCTGGGAATTGGCTGGAGACCTAAAGAAAATTTAGAGTGTTGCTATTTTCATCTTGAGACATCTAAAGTGGTTGCTGCTCCCTGTTACAAGGGAGTCTTGCTGGTTTGGGCTGAAAGAAAACTGGAGCTGAATAAAAACAACACTATTTTTATTCTTTCTTTTGACTTGAAGTGAACAGCTGTGCTGTTGGAAGAGGATTGACAGTGCCATCTTGGTTTCTTCATTTGGTTTGAAGAATGGGACAGCCGCCATTTTGTAGATACATGTGACTAAGAACCAATGTGCAGGTTTTTGGACTAAGAACTGAATTAGTTGGTAAAATAATTAAAGGGGATCTATTGTATGCTCAGTTTATTTTGTCTTTTAATGAACAAAACTGTTCTTGCCCCTTTATAAGATAGTGTGGTCTTGTTACTGTTTGTGGGGTCTGGGATGAACCTAAGGAGTACCTTTTTTTAAAGGGTCAGCTGTTCTTATGTGTAAATTTAATTAAGTTTTCTGCATTGCCTGTTTTGTTACTGGATTTCAGAATTGCTAGGTAGTTTGGAATATACAATTTTAATCTTTTGAAAAATTTCCATACTGCTTTCTTAAATGGCTGGATCAATCTATACTGATGCCAGCATTTTTAGAGTTTTTTTTTTTTCTCTATACCATTTTAAATACTTGTTTGTTTTTGTGTATAAGCCATTCTCAGAGTTGTGTGGTGATATGCCATTGTGGCTTTGATTTTTTTTTTGTGGTAAGTGATGATATACATATTTCCATGTGTCTGCTAGACATTTGCATTTACTTATTCTGCCCATGTTTTAATTGGGTGGGACTATTTTCTTTCTGTTGAGTTTTATCAGTTTTTTTATCAATCCCTAACCAGATATATGATGTGCAAATACTCTCTCCTATGGTATCTTTTCATTTTGGTTATAGTATCGTTAGCTGTGCAGGAAAAAAAAAAAATATATATATATATATATATACATATAGATATAATTTTGATGTAGTAGTCGCAATTGTTTATATGCTTTTTTCTTATTCTTGCTGTTGAGGATAATTCCACAAAGGTATCTCTAAAGTTTTTGGCAAGGAGTTTTTTGCCTCTGCTTTCCTTTATGTTTCAGATCTATCTCCAAAACAAGATTTTTCCTGTATGGTAAGAGATAATGGTATAGTTTAATGCTTTTGCTTGTGGCCATCCAGTTTTCCCAACATAATTTATTGAAGAGACTTTTCTTATTATAGTGTATATCCCAGGTTCATTGTTGGAGGTTTTTTCTATATATTTGTGGGCTACTTTTTGACTTCCTTGTACTGTTTCAATAGTCTATTTGTCTGTTTTTATTTCAATACCAGACAGTTTTAATTACAATGATTTTATAGTTTACTCTGAAGTTTAGAAATGTAATACCAATATCCTCATCTTGTTTTCTTTGTTTTTTTTGTTTTTGTCAATTTTGTCATTTTGTTTTTGGTATTCATGGTCTTCTCCAGTTCCATATATATTTAAATATTGCTTGACCTATTTCTTTGAAGATTGCAATTGCAATTTTCATTGAGATAACATTGAATCTGTAAATTGATTTGGGTGGGTTGTCATTTGAAAATGTTTATTCTTTCGAGTCATAAGTAGGAAAAATCTCTCTATTTCTATGTGTTTTCTTTGATTTAGACAATGTTTTTTGTTTTACTTAGGTAGGTCCTTCAAACCATTGTTCAGTTTATCCCTAGGTATTTAGTCTCTTCTGTATGATTATAAATTGCATGGTTTTCCTAATTTCTCCTTCTTCTAGCTCATTGTTTTCATAAAAAGTCAGCTACTTTGTATATGATTTTGTAGTCTACCAATTCAGTAGACTTTTTTTTTTTTTTGGTTTGTTTGCTTGTTTTAATTAAGTTGTCCATGATGTCTTAATGTTTCCATGTACTATTATCTTTTCATCTACAAATAATGAGAGATTTAGTCTTCTTTTCCAATTTGGAATCATTTTTTAGTTGTCATTTGCCTATTTTCCAAAACTATGTTGAATTGTGGTGGTGAAAGCAAAAATCTTGTCTTAGTGGAAAGATTTTCAGTTTTTCACTGTCATTGAGAATTATGTTAACTGTAAATTTGTCATATGTAGCTTTTCAAGTGTTAGGATATAACCCAGCTTTATAGTGGTAAGATATAACCCAGTTTTCTGAGGGTTTTCATCAAAAATGGATTTAAATTTTATCATTTTTTATATGATCAAATGATTTCTTTCTTTTTGTATCCCTGTGTATGTCTCACTTGATTGTGACGTATAATCTTTTTGATTTAGTTGAATTTACTTTGCTAAGATTTTGTTCAGGAATTTTATATCTAGATTCATTAAGAAATTCTATATTCATTAGGAATATATTCATTAAGAAATTCTATATTCATTAAGAAAATTGGGCTGAAGTTTATGAACTTCATGTGTTGTCTTCATTTGGTTTTAGTATTAATGTTGGCTTCATTGGTCAGGAAGATACTTTAAACTTTTCATCAGAATTTCAAAACATAAACTAATGCATGCATTTTCCAGATAATTACTGCTGCAATAATCATATGTCTTTACAAGATTTATGATACCTGGCTAGTCTATAAAGATTTTATTTTGCCACATTTAATGTTACTTAGTCCAAATTGGATCAGACTGATTTTTTCTTATGCATTATGTAGAAATCTTAAGTATTTCTACATATGAAGAAATCAGTAATGTAATTATTGATTTATGTAGAAATCAGTAATGTAATTCAATGAGTCAACAAAAGAAGTGATCAAAATTATTTCATCATATTTATAAATGCAGATAAATTGATAAGATTCAACATGTATTTAATTTTTTTAAAAATATGTAATAGGAGAATAAAGGAGACAGGTAACAAAATAACAAAGGCCATATAAGACAAATCCTCAGCTGATATCATCTTGATGAAAAACTGAAAACTTTTTCTAAGATCTGATATAAGAAAAAAGTTATTATTCATCAAGATGAATAATGAGGCAGTTATTGATCTCAAGTTGCTAAAAATCCTACTGGGATGGTAACAGACATAAATGCATGTAATATCTGCACTGGTTGCCAAATGCATTTTATATTATTCAGAATTGCTGGGACTAAGGGAAAGGAAAATGGATTTGACTGTCAAACATCAGGTCAGAGACAATTTCTTAAGGATATTAATTGGCTCCGTTACCTTACTATATAATCTAAAATGTCAATCTCTTTATAGACTTTTGTTTAATTTTAACCTTTCTTTCCTCGGGTAGAAAGAAGAAAATAATACAAATTATTAAGGATGTATTATTATGGAGACATTGTAATAAGCACCTTGCAGTAGCATACTTTTTATGGTACATATAATAATCTTATATTTTAAAAAAGCAAGGAAATGGAAGTTGAACGGTTATGATTTTGTCCACTGAATAACTACAAACAAAGCTAGAATTTAAACAGTACTGACCTCAATTCAAATATTTTGTCTTTTTACTGTCTAGTAGAAAAGTGATCGAATCAAGAATCCTCAGAGCACAAATACTGTGTGAGTAAGGGAGTAAAACTGAATGAATATAAGTGGAAAATTGAATGAATTTTGTTGCAGAGTTACCATATTGACCTTAACAAATTGTTGAAGTAAGACAATGGACAATGAATGACATATTAGAAAAACACTGTTGTAAATACATTTTACAAATATATGTAGAAAACTGTAGTTATTAGGAAAATAATTTGGGAGAAAAAAAAAACAGTATTGGAAAGCAAGGCAATATCTTACCATGAGTGAAAAGGAACTTTTGGAAAATAATACATAAAAAAGTGTTTCAGTCTATACAAAATGATATTCTGATGGTATGATTGAGGTATAAAGATGCTGACAGCATGAACTCTAAATCAAGATATGGGCTAATCTTGATATTCTTTTTAATTTAAAAATAAGTAACTAAGAATGGCATATCTGAAAACAGAAAATTATAAAATATCAGTACACATATTCTCATGTTTGTGACTTAAAAGTATCCATTAAAAATAAAGATTTCTTTACTCAGATAATTTTTATGCCAAAAATTATTACTTATAATAAGGTTCTTTTTCCTTAAAAAATGTTTCTCTAGTACATAGCAAGTGATTTTTGCAATGCAAAATATAGCTGTGAAAAGCATAAGCTAATGATTACTCTTTCTTTCTTTTAACAACCATGAAATGAGCACCACAAGTTTTATGCTGAGCTAATTCTGGGAACCCATCAAGATGAATAATGAGACAGTTATTGATCTCAAGTGGTTAAAAATCCTACCAAGATGGTAACAGACATAAATGCATATAATATCTGCACTGGTTGCCAAATGCATTTTGTATTATTCAGAATTGCTGGGACGAAGGGAAAGGAAGATGGATTTGATTGTCAAGCATCAGATCAGAGACAATCTACTTTTTTATTGTACAAGATCTTAGAAATAAGTTTCCAGTTTTTCATCAAGATGTTGTTAGCTGAGGATTTGTCTTATATGGCCTTTGTTATTTTGTTACCTGTTTCCGTTATTCTCCTATTACACATTAAAAAAAAATACATGTTGAATCTTATCAATTTATCTGCATCTGTAAATATGATGATATGATTTTGATCTCTTCTTTTGTTGACTCATAGAATTAATTATTGATTTCTACATAATATAACCTCCTTGCTACCCTGAAATAAATCCTACCTGATCATGATGCATTAGTCTCTGAAT